>JAGXCT010035873.1:4325-90087 GCA_022495035.1 Philopotamus ludificatus | reverse complement strand
ATATTCCTAGACTCTTTTAGATAAATATAAAAAAGTTTCTGACATGTAGGATTTATATTAAAAGAGTTATGGCGTCCCGAGTATACCCCATCATATATAATTAATACATTGTAATACCTATTCAAGTTTTCATTACGTAATCGACAATAATACACTTATAAGGCATAAGATATCTATCCAGAAAAAGTAGCTATAAAGAAAATAAACTGTGTAGATTTTTGTTTACATCGCGTGGCCGTGATGAATTTTCCACGACATTTGCACTGATGTCTTGTAATTTTCCACATCATTCAATATTCAACGCGCACAAATAATTCATTATTCGATCCGATTTTTATTCAATTGTCGACTACGATATTTGTTTCGCTTTTCCGAAGCATCCCCTCCTGAAATGCGATATTTGAAATCAATACTTTTCACGTGGGGATTAAAGATTTATGGGCGACTTTTATTTCTGCTCAGGCTATTTCTTCACTTGTGTAATGATCGCATTTATTAAATGATAACATATCTCCTTTGGAAAATCAGAGCTATTAATAAATAGTCTATTCAAAACGCTGAATTAAGTAACAGAAAATTATATTTGTAAAGATTAAAAATAGATTATCCATTTTAGAGAGTATTCCGTACGTTGAGATATACATATTTTTTTTTTTTTTAAATCTTTGTGTCTGTATTGTGGACGTTATTTTTTATGCAACGTCAGTCAATTTTTATTGTTTAGATTTCTATTTGTATAATAGAGTATTTAAAGAATAAAAAAAACTATATTTATCCCGTTACGTAATTTAGCTTATCCATTAATTTCCTTTCTTAAATATAATTTAAATACAGAGCCTGGACGAGGCATTAAAACGTTCGCTACAAGAATTTTAAACAGCGACAACAAACTCGACTAATTAGTGCGGTCGCTCCGAAGTTAACTCGAGTTATCGCCGTTTGAAATATCGATTGTTTATTACAAAATAATGATAAATCCGAAGGATGTTCTGTGCCGTTTTTCATGTTGCGTGCCATTATGAAAATATTTTCATATTGTTATTATTTATATCGTGCCGGGCAATATTGCATCGCGTGTTGTTTTTAACACGCGTGCCACAGGTTCGCCATCGCCGTTAGAAATATGGCAAATTGGGTTTCAGTACATCGCATTGTTAATTTGATAATGCGGAGTGTTTTTTTATTATTATTAATAATATTAATATCCGATATCAATAATATGTATTTTTATGGGGGAGAATTCGAATTTTCCGCTGGGAAAAACATCACATTTGAATTTATATACTTTGAGAGAGAGTGGGGGGGGGATAGCGGAAAATCTCCGGGCCAATGGACGGGCGATATCGACCGGCCCCTCCCCACCGCCACCCACCCCCTTGGATCTGCCCCCACCCCAGCTACGCCCGCCACGCCCCCTCGCCCACGCGACTATGAATGATACGCTCGCGTGAACCACGAGGCGACCGACGCCGGTACGCTGGGTAAAGGCTAACCGACGCCATACTGCATCGACGCCAATTAATTAGCAACAAAATTTTCAATAATTGCTCCATAAAATTATACAGAAATGTGGATTTTCCACATGAATTGCAGTCGTAGGTGGAGCGAAGCCGAATGGGATCGCATATTTAAATGCTATAAATATTAGGGGTGGTTTTTTTCGCAGAAATTTTAATATATATTTTAGCGATCCATCAATCAGAGGCGTGCTAATATTGTGATACGCACAATGGCCAGCGTGTAGTGTAGCTGATGGAGCTTATTGTAAGGCCATTGTTAAAATCTGCATGGCACAGCTGGGTGGGGGGTCGGCGATGAAGCAGTGGGCGCCGCGGCTGGGGGGCTGGGGGCGCAGCGCCCCCTCACTGCAGAGGGAGAGTCCACTTCGAGGACAACGATCCAATCCATGTGGAAAATCGTTCAACACCAAACTACTGTTGTGCTGCATAATCGTGTAGTTCAATATTAGCTCGCTATCGTGTATTGTTCTTGCGATCGATTAACGGACAATACACAACAACGTTTAATCGAATTTTACGTGTCTGTATAGATCGATTACCATAAGAAGAGTTTTATACATCTCAGAACCTCTGGAGGATCTTAAATCCGCCACTTTTGTATACGGCAGTAGAATAAAATAACGTTGTTTCTCTATCACGATAAATGGAGTTAAACTGTTTTAGAGGGTTTGAATATGAAAATATGACCCAATTCGTATTATCTTGTTGAGCCTTGAATCCTAGCCAGATAAAATGTGGACGGCAAGAGTGAATGGTCGTCAGGACGTGATTATTGCGAGAACGACGCAATCGAATTGTTTCAGAGGCCAAATGTGGGTCAACGCCGGGTTACTGATTGTGGACATTCAGAATAACTGAAATTAATATTATTATCTAAGGAGACTATAATTGCCCTGTATATTTATTGAATCTTCTCCACGTTATAAAATCATAATTGGGGTATTTTAAATATTTTGCATTGGAACAAAGTGACCTCCGCATTTTCCCGCATTTATAAAATAAAAGCGAACAAAATATAATTTAATTTAAATATTTTATAGTGTTAATAGTATGCAGCAACATGTGCAGACGCCTGCGCATGCGCCTTGCACTAAAACACAGTGGCGCCCCATTACCCTTCCTCCTGGTCCCAACACAATGGACTCTTCCCATGTGTTGTGACCCAGTAAAGGCCTCGCCAGACCCCAAGGAGCCGATACAACCCGGTAAACATAAATTCTTGATGTTTAACCTGTTCCGTTAGCGGAAATATAACTTTTCGACAATACCACAAAAGAAGAGAAACAAGGTCAATGTAAAAAAAAAATACTACATGTCTCAAAAGGATTTTTGGATACTTTAGACAACTCGTTAGAAGAAACGAATGTATGAGAAGGAGCTCAGCGGCTCATTAAGAGCCGAAATCAAGTAGATTCGAAACAAGAATGTTTATGATTCTCAGACATGAGGGTTCAAAGAAGAAAAAAACCATAAGATCAACAATATGATCAAATACCACAGGTAGAAATATAAATTCTTCATTAACCGATACTTACGTCGGGTACTTTAATCAATTTAAAGGACGATCTGCTAGAGAAATTCCATGAATTATCAGTCGTACATTAGATAAAGTATCATCCATCTTTCTACGGTTTTCTCTTTGTTTCTCTTTGAAGAGGTCTTTTCCACGATGATAGGATTGATATTGCGCGAAAAGGTTTAATAATAACTTGCGACTTGTTTAAAGCAGATAACGCTTAGAGAAGAGCAAACAAATATCGAGCTAACCCTCTCCTACTTGCTTGGATACAGTAGGGAGGGTAAAATCCGATACCAACAGTGGTAGAAGATACACGTCCAATGCCAGTAATGGTCAAGAGAGGGATCCTTTTTTTACAAAAAATCGCATACTAAGACGGCTTGGCTGACTCATACGCTCAGCGAGTGATTGACTCGTGGCTGGCAAATGATGATGAAATGATACTAGATTGTTCACAATTTATAAGAGCGCTTAACTATAGTCTTAGCAAGGAACAAGAAAGTGCGGCTGACTCAAACAGAATCGAAGAAGTACGTTTTTGACGGAAGTCAAGAATATTGAAAAGATATGTAATGATTTTAAGAGCAAAGCATGAAACAGATCGAGTTTAAAGTGCACTGCGAATGCCCTCTGCATTTTGTGGGGGCCATATTAAAAAAAAAATGTAAGTATAAAAAAAATAACAATGCGAAGCCAAATACGAAGATTTTCAACTTGTCTGTTAATTGGTTGGTCAATGTGATTTGCTACGGGAAGATGAGAGGATATATCCAGAGTCGTTATGGCGGCATCCGTGTGTAGCGCAACAAGATGGCGACTACATGTTACGATAGAGCGAAGAGAGAGAGATGGATTAGCAGCCCGCGGGACGCCTTGGCAGTGGCGCTGATGGACATTGATGATGCCATTTGATCCCGCTAGGGGCACTGTATGTCACTCATTATTATGGGACATATTTAAATTAAGTTGCGAGAAATTATCTCGCTCGTGGTATAATAACCGTCACAAATAGATGTTAGTCTCGATCTACACGGTGATTTGCTGAAACCTATCTACCGTGGAAATTAAATGTGTAAAAAGAGGTTCATTTTTTTTATAATTATCATGTCGTTCATATTACAAAGATTAAGAAATTTCTAGGATATACGGGATAATCTAAGATTAAGGTTAAAAAAATATCGCGTCTTTTTGCTCTCGGCATTCGACCGTTGGACTAGCAGTTTTATTGTTTTTTTTTATCGAATGGTTACATTATGGCCACACTTTTAACAAATCATAAATTATAATGGGCCATGAAGAAAGACCAATTAAGAGTCTGCCCCCGCGTTCGCATGAATTAGTCCACTTGAGGTCCGATCCCTTTAATAAACGATCGCATTTGCATAAGTCTGTTGACTCGCTCCTTTTAACGGCAAGCAATAAACTAAATAAGTGCCAAATTTTTATTTCGGCCTCAAAGTGCCACTTTTCCTTTTATTAAAACAATATAATATAACGCTCTTGAGAATCACAAAAGATCATTTTACAGCGGCACGAGAGTCTGATTAATTCATTCATTTCCTAACGAGGGTAGGGCGACTTCCATCGCTGAGCTTTATTGTTATTTTATATCACGATGAGTGAACATCCCCTCTCCAGTTTCGAAGAATTGTCATCTCATAATTACAAAAAGTATATAGATATACATTTTTTTGAGATTAATATAAAAATATATGGAACAAGCAATTCATCAACGTAATGCATGACCTGGATGTTTGTGTTGATTACTGATAATGTCTATGACCCATTAAATTACTAAACTTGTATTAAAAAATATATTTCTATTAAAAAAATATATAACCACGTCATTTTCGGGTGTCAGTGCGTAAGATCCTTATCAAGCGCTCAATGCCGTATTAATTATGTTTTTTTAATAATGACAAAAATAAAAATAAATAAAATTAGATATGACAAATATCTGAAACATGAAGTATATTCTATTATTATTAACTGTATTATAGATAACACAGAAGGGGGTTAACCTATACTAAGTAAAGTAAGTCTTTAAAGAAAGCCGTCATGTTATGCGGTTTTTTCTAAAGAATTTTCCCTCTCTCTTACTAGTATTATACGTGTATCTTATACCACTGTTGGTATCGTATTTTACCCTCCCGATTGCGTTCAGGCTAGTATGAGAGGGTTTTCTTTTGTATTCGTTCTCATCTTCTCTAGACGTTATTTGTTTATTCAAGTGAAAAATCGTAACTTTGTCGCTCAATAGCAATCCTTCCATTATAGTATAGACCTCCTCAATTAGGGATCCCATAGAAATAATTAAAAGGAAGAGAAAGTATCGATACTAGACTATTTATCAATCAACAGTTTAGGGTTTTCCTTCTTAGGGCAATTTTACATTGATTAACCTGGTGGTGGGGATTATATGCTGATTAATAGATATTCTATATATTAATAATAGAAGACATTGGATAACTGATTCCTATGAATGTAGATTTTATTACAAAGGTTTTAGTACAAATATTTTTTTAAAAAGGTGCATTTGATTTGTAAAAAATTGTATTTGATTTGTAAAAAGTTGTATTTGATTTGAAAACGGGTGTATTTGACGTGAAAAAACTGTAATTAGATGTCTAGGAAAATTAGATTAGTGCTACTCATATTTTTTCAGTGCACGGACTGGTATAAGTTTTTCAGTATTAGCTGCGGATCCACTTCTATTTCTAAATAAAATAAATTAATTATGGTAAACTGTAATATAATTTTATTGATTTAAAATAAATACAAGTTGTAACTACTTGGATTAAGCCTGGAGAAGTTTTTTGCTGAAATACCGCTCTACAAATTTTAAAATCATGGCAGGCCGCAATTAAATAATTTTTCCAGATATTATATAATAATTTAATGAAACTAATGAAAATGTTTTATATCTTTCAATAGTTTTAATGTTGGCCAAATAACTGATAATTTAATTAGTGAAAAGAATCCGCAGTGAGAAAATTTTATTGCTGAAGCGATATAATTTTGATGTTTGACCGGAAAATGATAATTTAATCTATGAAAACTGGAAAGTTTAATCCTTAAAATAAATCTTTGGCTCAAAGCTGACAAATTCGATTAGAAAAAATGTTTAATTATATTTTGCGTAATATTCATTATCAAGTTTTAATTTATTAATAATATTTAAATTTATAATTGCATTTTTCAGATGGTAATTATGAAATATAATAACTCATCAAGTGGTGAATTTTTAATATTTAAAATTAACCACTAAGTATATCAATTTACAGCATCCGGTCAAATTGGTTTCATCGCGACTTTCCGTGTTGTGACTCATGGCGGATGAAATACGAGCGCAAAATCGATATTCGTACACAGCCGAAAATTCCTATCATCCATACAATATCTGTTGAATATGAAAATGTCGTGTGTTGGTTAATACCCTGTCTGTCACTTACCCCGGCATTGTTTCACGCTTACTTTCATCCCCCTGTAATATGATGCGATTTATTAAGCGACTCGAGCCGAGTGCCCACTTAAGGGTTGAGCGACTCGGGTTTCAGATTAAGAAATTATAATTTTTTTTCATATTAGCGGAGGGGAAAGTTTTTATTCCGCGCGAGTGGGCGAAGTGAGGGATGGGTGATGGTGATTGATATTATTTTCCTAGAAAAGTCTTCGGTTTGAAATACTTGTGATGAAAATAAAGTGAATCACAAAAATGTACGTCATTATTTTCTATAAAGAAATATCTTTATCTATAATCGTCCATCGAAAAATGTATTTATTCATTTATTTGTTGCTTTGACGTATGTACAAACATGTTATTTTGTCAATACGCTTGTATTTTCACGCAGAACAAAGACTTCCGCATTCAGGATTTTCAGGAATAACGTTGCGTAATGTTGCGCACGCTAATATTACGCAACATATTTGTCGTAAAACTAAAAAAATGTTAATGCCACACTGCAAATGTCATGAGACTCATTTATGACAAAAAAAAACCATCCCTTAACCCTTTCACAGAACTTAATACGTTTGCACACATACTCGGATCAAAATCTCATACAAATAAAATCAATTGGAATTTGCAACACTAACCTCAGGGGAAATGAACCCAAGAAGCCTTTCTATCATATTATGCAGTTATATATTTAAAATAAACGCTTCCCTAATCCACTTGTCCACAGGTTATATAACTAATACAATTAACCGCATCAGCACCTAATTTAATGTACTATAATACTTACTTTTATTACGAAATAGTAATAAAAAAGAATCATGCTTATTATTTTAGTACAGAAATAAATCAAATTCCTCCTACTGATTTATTATGATTGATTTTTAAAAATAAATGAAATATTAGCAAGATGAACATTTTTAAACATTAGTTTAGTGTTAAAGACTACGAGTTTAACACTTATTTGTTTATAACCACTGACGGCTCGTAGTTAAAATATTTGGGGGTGTTGCGGAAGATTAAAAGTTAATAAAAGTACATTTCAAAAGTGACTCTCGTAGTATGGACGGAGAGGGAGTGTTCCTATTCGCAGTGCAACATAGCTCTTAGCGACGCTCCTCCAACCGCACTACCACCCCGCATCCATCTAATACACGAAGCTGGATGCGCTGACGAGCAGACAGCACTCATGCTCTACACTGCACAACGTGACACTAAATATATATTGAATCTATATTTTGGAGATGCTGCAGCTCCGCAGTGTATATGAACGAGTCACCCCTGGTTAAAACTATAGTTTTATTTATTATTAATTGTTAAAACCCTCTCAGACAGGTTTCGTTCATAAGGTTTAGCGATGTTCGAATTTATTCGGCACTCTTCGCCAGTTTAGATGTGACATTCGCAAAACGAATATTTTTATTTATACTTAGAAAGTAATATACTATAAAGAAAGTTGTGACAATTTATAATTTTGTTCTATATTTTTATCTAGAAATATATGTCGATTAAAAAAGAAAAACCATTGATTAATAAAAGCCAGACAAAAAAAATGGCTGAAGATTGTACGTGTGAATTAAAAAACCGTGTGAGTAAACCCCCATATAACGTACACTCCTATAATGTTACCCCATATTACGTTTGCGGTGGTTTTTTCCTATAACGTCGATTAGAATTTTCATAAACATATTTTATAATTTTATAAATTAACTAATAAAATGTCGCATTGATCTTCCCTACCCGGAAGTTGCGAGAAGATTACGTCAGCAAACATACGAAAGGATGTCATTAGTGCTGGTTAACACGTAAAAATTGTATAAAAAATAAAAATTAAAATATTCCTAATTTTCTTTAACCCTTTATAGGGCAAATTAATTATTTTGGATTGTTGTTTATTTTTTATTGTTATTGACAATAACAATAAATTAACCACAAAGCGTTCTCGACAACATATTACGTTACTAAGGTTGACATTTCTATGGGCGGTCATGGAAATATAGACCTTAAAGCGACTGGTTAATATATTAACCAATTTCAGTCTTTGCCCTATAAAGGGTTAAATCAAAAATTGAAAATGAAAAACCTTAACCCTCTATAACGCCCACCCTTATAACGTGGAACCTATCTTGGCGTTATAAGAGGGTTTATTGTATAATAACCAATCCGTTACGGCGGCTCGAAAACAACCGTAACGTCCGAAGGGAGTCTCTCAGATACCCCATCAATAACTTGACAAATACAGTGGATCCCGTTTTTTTACTTATTTGAAGGAACTGGTAAAAAAAACGTAATTAGCGGGAAAACTTGAATTCGGGGTACTACATAAATACAGTGGAACCCGTTTTTTTTGCATTTTTGAAGGAACTGATAAAAAAAGTATATATACATATATTGAAAAATATTTAATTGTTTAACTTAATTTTTAAAAGGATCAATTTGATTTGTAAAAAGTTGTATTTGATTTGAAAAAAGGTGTATTTGATACATAAAAAAACTGTATGCTTCATAATTTGGTCGATATTTTGGATTTTTTACTAATCCATATGATGCGTAAATGACAACGCGTTGGGCTATGTCTTGCCGCAGACTGAGCTCTTGCAGCACTCGTCACATCGTACCGGATGCGAACGAGAAAAATCATCGCGCGCGTGGCAACAGCAGCGAATATTGTTTTTTTTATTTAGTTTTTCGCAATTGCAGACAACAAAAGCAAATAATTATTTAAAATATATTTATTCATTGGACTTTTTTTGACAAATACAAATAGTTTGTGTCATGTACGATTTATATTAAAAGAGTTATTCGAGAAAAAACTTAATTCCTAATAAATACCCCATTGGCACGGTTAGGTTAAATAAATTTTTAGACGCAATAAAAAAAATGACATTTTTTTCCGCAATGCCTACTATATATGAATGAGAATTCTACGGAAAAATCCTCGCCGTTGGCCGAAATAGTAAAGCATTGGAAAAAATGATATGTATATGAGTACGTTTTTATATGATACCCAATATAAAACATACATCCTATATAAAATTGACGGAAAGCGTTCTAGGAATCATGTTTCAATACGTCAACCATTACCATAATGGATAAAAATGAATATGTAAATACGAAATATATGACCGCTTGGCTTAGGTACACGTATATAACATTTTCACAATCGTAACATTCAATACCTGTGCATGAACCTAGTTCGTGAGCATATTTAGGTTACCGGCAATTAGTTACCTGCATTATGTCTGGACTCGATTGTATGTTCGTGGTCGATTGTGTGTGTGTGTGTGTGCTTAACTAAATCGTGCAAAACAATGGGTCACTTGCATTTTCTCGGAAAAACGCTCCCGTAAACATTTCCACAAACGTTTCGCACGCAAAAGGACGACACGGCAGTAGTAAATTATCGATTTTTTGACCCCGCATTAATACTGTATGTGACACACATCGGTCCATGCCCAATATAGCAAATTCATGAAAAAATCAAACGACCAATATATCGACCCTCTGCGGGGAGGGATACTCGGAAAATATTTACATGCGCGACGCGACCGGAAAAATTGAGGGCGCCGGCGGAAAATTCCTCCGCAATTTACCATGTCCGATAATAGACACGAGTCCTTTTAAATAATTGGATGATATCGTGAGAATCTACGTTTGCCTTTTTTTTTAAATGAACAGTCACACACGTAGTAGATACTTGTGTATTAGAAATATATGTAACAATCGAGTTTTATAATTTTATTTAAATTTTAATGAAACAATCATCTGATATACGAATGTTAAATATGAATGAAACAAACATTTTTGTCAAAATAGTTTTAAATAATAAATGAATTTAAGGTGACCTACATTTTGAATACCATATTTACCTAGTAAATGTTTAAATTATATTGGTCAAATCAGCGTTAGAATATATTTTTTTTTAAGTTGTATTTATATTAAAAATCGGTGCATGTTTAAACGCTTTTAAGGATTTTTCTAAATATTATTTTTAACCATAATAAAATATTACTAAACATTTTCGGATAGCCCTGTTCCTTTATTACGTTAAAAATGTTTTATAATTGAACGCGAATTTATTTTAAACATAAAATACTGGACACATTTAATTGGCATAAAAAGACTCTATAATGAAGTATCCAATTTTATTCAAATACGCAAGGTGAGATTTGAATGATCATAACTTCAGTTTTCATTAACATATAATTAATATTTAAATTGCAAAATAATCTACATAAAATTTACGACAGATATACAAAATTATAAACGTTCTAGGTAATACATTGCTGATAAAAGTGGGCTATTGATTTACAAACTTCAATGAGTATTTCATTTGTTAGTGTGACGCATTCGTGCTTAAGAGCGGTTTTTAATTCTTCCAGTGTCGTCGGTTTTCTGACTTTATCTTTAAGATATCCTCATAATATAAGCTCGAGTGGCGTCAGGTCTGGGGAACGGAAAGGGACTATTCCATGGGACTTCTTCGTCCAAGCCATTTGTTGCCAAAGACCTCCTGAATCCGTAGTCAAACAGATTCTTGGAGTAAATTTTAAGTGATTATATTTTTTAAGATATAATTAAATGCAAACAGGGAAAATAAATATGAAAAGAGAAAACTAGGCTTTTTTTACTATTCAATATAACATAATGTTGTAAATATACAAATAAATCGGAACGAGGCGAGGAAAATATTTACTGCAAATATATTCTTGCAAGCCTTGTGTAAACGGATGCATTTATTGACAATAGTTTTATTATATGAATATGTTTTGCTTTTAATATAAGACAATGACCTTGTTTCAACACGCTTTCTATATTTGTTTGGTCCGTGAACATTTAGAGAACATCTTTCAGAAGAAATTTAGTTTTTTTCTTCGCTACATTTTAAATGGAGGGCTTTTAACGAGATAAGTATCATTTGCGAAACTGCCTGTTGTACGTGTTTGATCAAAAAAAACCCATCAGCTACTACCGTCTTTTTCCGAAAATAAGCCCTAGCGTGATTTTCAGGATTTTTAATAATATAAGCCCTCACCCGAAAATAAGCCCATATTTAAAATAATGTGAAAAATGTACGTGGAAATTTTGTGAAGCCCGGCCTACAACAAGTTGTGAATTGGGTGAAGAATTCATGGGATAATATAACTGGCAGTTGTGTTTCCAATTCACTATGAAACGGCTATTGGAACAAAAGTATTTATTTAAGGATAGCTATATTGCAGGACATGAGACATTCGGACCATTGATTCGACAGTAAATAGATTTGGAGGAAAATCAGAACGGAATTCAGGATTTAATAATTTATGACGATGTTCCAGAAGAAAATGACTTAACTGTATACGAATAAATTTAAATACCTTTATATTAGTACCTAAAATGTACTTTTAGTACCGAAAATGTACTTTTAGTACCAAAAAAATGTACTTTAGTACCAAAAATGTACTTTTAGTACCAAAAAGTACTTTCAGTACCAAAAAATGTACTTTTAGTACCTAAAATAGACTTTTAGTGACCAAAAATGTACTTTTAGTACCAAAAAGGTACTTTTAGTACCTAAAATGTACTTTTAGTACCTAAAATGTACTTTTAGTATCTAAAATGTACATATTATATGCACAAATTTCTATGTATGTTACTACAAAAAAATATTGAATGAAAATATATAAATCTACTTATTCTACTTGAAAAAATTAGCCCTCCCCCGATAATAAGCACGTATTTTGAACTAAAAAACAAAGTAAGACAGTGTCTTATATTCGGAAAAAGACGGTACGGAAAAAAAATGCGAATTATATGTACATATAATCTCTATTAGCCAGTGGCAGAGATAGTTTAAAAAAATGGAAAATCAGAATTTTGATCCATAAACAAGGAGTTTGAATACCGCATGGCTTCGATGTGCAAGAAGTTTCTGGAATTAAAAGAAGAATCGTTTTTCATAACTTTGGTGATTGGGGATGAGAAGTGGGTAACGTTCTCGAACCACAACTCGAAAGAAACAATGGCTAATAAAAGGACAGACACCAAAATCACACCAAAGAAGGATCTCACGAACAGTAAGGCCCTTTTGTCGATGTGGTGGGATTGTAAAGGGATCATACATTACGAAGTGCTCCCATATCATAACCGCTGAGATTTATTTCAGCCAAATCAACTGTTTAAACGAAACAATACAAAGTAAACGGATTTCAATATACAGAAGAAATGATATTTTTTTCAACAGCTAAAATCACTATGAAGAAATTGAATAATCTTGATTGACCATCCACCCTATTCACCTGATCTATCCCAATCGAGAAATAATTGGGGCTTGAACGATATTTTGCATCTAAACTTGCTACATTTTATTTAAATGGTATTAAAAATCTTTCAGATAGGTTGAAGAATGTCATATAAATAACGTGTTAAAATGAATTCAATCAAAGGCCGTTTTCTTCAACGAGTTAATTGCAGAAAATGTCTTTTGTTGTAATAATAATAAATTCAACACTGTGTAAAACAGAGGACTTTCATTCTAAGGTAAGAAACTTTGTCATTAGTGTCACCATGTGTCATTTAGTACCGCGTCTTCTTCAACAATATTTATATGAATATATTGCAACTACCCAAAGTGCAGAAGAGAATTAAATCGCTGAAAATTTATATGCCATACAAAATAATGACGGAAAAGTGCCGGAAAACTCAACAGACGTGTGATAAGGTGAAGGTCGTCGGTTCGATAGTTTCATCAATTTTGCACAATATATATATTTATTAGAGTGGGTATTTGCGAAGCCGTGACGTAATTAAATCGTAACCATGACATTTTTGACACCATGGTCGATCTTGAACCTATTTCCTGAATACTTTGAATAAATTGCACTGTTCAACTATTATTTGCACGTTTATCTAGTCCATGAGCCACAATAGACGTGTGCGACTGTTAATATTCATGCACCAACCGGCATTACGTAACAGTGTCGCATTAAAATCCGCTCCGCTTCGCTAAAAACTTTCCACAATTTCTTGTCCAACTTTATATAGAGAGAGACATCGCGTGCTATGGGCAGTTTGGCTGTAATACAATTTGAATCGATCGTGTTGTAGGAAGTACCGCAACCAGAGACAGCCTGGAAATCGATCACCGCTTTGCGTCCGACACACGTTTAAATTATTAAAAGTGACATTTTAAATCACACACGGTCGGATGGGTGTGATTTACAAGGCCTCGTATTGTACGCTTGTTATTGAGTAAAATATAAAAAAAAAACATAGTGCGGTTATCTTGGAAAGTTGACCTAGAAACTTGACACAATCGGAACAAAGAGATTTTCAGTACACAATAATAAATCTATTTTTATTATTCGTATGAAAATCAGTATTGTAATGAAGTGGATTATCAGACAAACATAACGTTGTTTTGATACACTTGTCTCTGATGGATCTTAGCATTGGTAACCATATTAGATGCTTGATTAATTGTTGGCTGTTGAAAAAATTGAAAACGTGTTTTTTATTGCACTGTAAATACAATAGTGAAAACAGCTTTGGAAAATTCGTTACATTCGATTGTTCTCACCTTGAATTTGGAAAACACGAAACGCCGCCCGACATTAACGCAGGGACATTCGCGATCAATATAACGCCAAAGCATTAAAACCGGAAAAGTTTTTTTAGAAAACCACACAAAAGCCAAACACATGTATACACATACATAAACGGCCGTAATCTTTACGGTCCAATGCAAAACTTAATTTGGCGAATGTTTGGCACACTTTCAATGGACGCCATGTTACCAGATATGCACATTGGCATACGAAATATTTTCTCGCCACTCGGATATTACGGCAATATCCGGAAATCCTTACACATAAATAATATGAATCTGTGAAATATTTGGGTCGCCCGATGTTTGGCCGAAACGGCATAATTATCGGGCGGCTACAATAAATATTAATATTAATATTAATTCGTTCGGCTCCGAGGCAATATGGCCGCGACTGTGATTGTTTCTAAGAATGGCCAGATGGACCTTAAATTATCTATCCAGACCTTTCAATACCCTTATCAATATCAAAACTATATTCATTCAAAAGATATATATGCCTCTAGCGCTTATAAGCAATTGAATGGAGCCCTTGTAATTAAAAATTACACTTGGACTTCATATAGCACGGTTATATAGAAAATTTTGAGTAGCGCGAAATATTAAGCTAGGTGATATTCATATACCGCGAATATTTTATATTTTTTAAAAAAATAGAACTTATATTACCAAAGGGTCGAATTTTCAATTTTAGGTATTTGCGTCGTCCTCACACGGAGGACACATTTGTCCTCGTGGTACTCCAACGGTTAAGCAATGATCGAATTTCACACAAAATCAATTGGTCAAATTTTAATAATTGGATAATTTACAGAGACTACCTTAGAAAAAATAAATAAAAATATACTATATTTTTATTCTTTCAGGGATATTATTTAAAATAATAAATTATGCGAACGAGTACCCCCCGGGTCACGCAGTGACCCGCGTGTGAAATTATCGAACCCGCTTGAATTTTTAGATATGATTGTAAAACGCATTCATTTAATAAAAAAATAATATGATTTTTAATTTGATACTAATATCACTAGATGCCGCCACATCTTTAAAGAGCTAGAGTGTGATTAGTGTTATAATAGCGATAATTTTGCTTGTAAATTTTAATGTTCATAAAACTTGTAAGCCTTTATTTATTATTTTTTTAATTACTCAACCCAAGTGACCCTTCACTGGATTTAATAAAAAAAATATCAAATTTGACCCACTTGGGAAAAAGGTTCGCCATTTCTGGTATATAGGTTCCATTGCATAGAAATGATATATTGATAAAATATTGGATTTATTTTTTTATATATATATTTCTGTTTACTAGATATAAATAAAGAAAAAAAATTATATGTATTTCTGAATTTTCAGAGTCTCAACTGATTTATTGTTAAAACTTTTATCCCTGTTTTATCGATAATTTAATATAAATACTATGCTCAAGTCGCTTGTAAAAATAATTTGGGTTCTTTTTGTAGAATAATATAATTATTTTAAATAAATTATGGATTCACAAATACGAAAAAAAATTAAACAAATAAAATACACAGAATTTCATAAACCAAAAAGTATTTTAATGATAGATAAGAAAAATCTATTAACCAATCCGACATGGTGGCATGAAAACAACTGCAGCCTCTAATCAGACTCGCACTTTCACTCGCACTCGGCACATTGTACCGGATGCGAGCGAGAAAAAGCATCGCTCGCGTAGCAACATCAACTAATATTGTTGTTTTTATTTTTTTCCGCAATTGTAGACAATAAACGAAGTATTGCTTAGACTTTTTTAGACAAAAACAAAAAGTTTGTAACATGTAGGGTTTATATTGAAACAGTTATTTGAGAAAAAACGAAAAATCAACTAATCGACTCAATAGATAAAGGGCGTAAATTAAAACCACATTCCTGTGAGTATACAAATCAGTCTTTAGGATCGTTCAAAATATCAACAGAATATGCCCTGACTAACTTCTAGTTCTTTTAGTACTATCTTTTTATATTTAAGACCATTAATGTGGTATTCTTACTTCCGAATATCACTTCCATCGTACAGCCTATGGATCAAGGTCCAAAAGTCATATTCAAACCTTATTATTTAAGAAAAATAATGCGCAAAATATACAAGATAACTGATGGAGGTGACAGAGATAGTTTGTAGATTGGTGGAAACATTATAATATACATATCTGTGGAGCAGTTTTAAAAAATAAATTCTTAATGAATGAAAAAGATTGGTCTTTATTCATTTCCGGAGACATCGAAGTTTGATGTGATTAATATTCAGACTTAATTAAATCATCAACTAATGAATAGTTGGTAGAAATCGACGTGTCAAACTCATTGAAAAGGCGATTTCTTTTCATGGAATTATTAGAAGATCACGATAGAGACAGTTATGCAAATCTTGGTTGTAATGGATTATTTTACAGTTATCGACAAATTTTTCATAATAAACGTAGATTCTTTTTTGCAACATGGAACAACATAAATAAATTGTGCTAAGTATAATATAACATCTTTCTTAGTATTAACACATTGCCTACGGGGGACGTGCATTCCACGTTAAAATTGTATTTGTGTATGTCCGGGGCGCGCATAACACACGCTAGCCGACACTACGCGTTTTGATCGCCTGTAACTTATACAACAGTCTTTTTTAAATATTTTTTTTTTGGTCAGATACTTCAGACCTTGAGGAGAATTTCGGCCAAATCGGCTAGTGCATATAAACCATTCATTCGAAATATTTTAGTTATTGAGTGTGAATAATTTAAGAATTTATTGATTTATTTGATAATTTATTTATTACTTATGTATTGTTTTTTTTTAAATATTTCCTCATTGGTAGGATGTTTTATTTTTGATGAATAATGCCTACTGGTGTGATATCGACATTGTTCTCTTTAATTTATGACGTTCCTCAACATTCGGAGTTTATAAAAACAACTGTTTTGGATAATAAGAATTATGGCCTGTCCAGCGACCCAAGGGCTAAAGACCTTGAAATTTCAAACACACAAACATTCGATATGAATATTTAAAATTCAACATTTGAAAGATCATTTTCTAACCATGTTTTATAAAAAAAAATCAATTACGCCCGTTCACAAAATGTTTAGTGACTCCTACTTTCGATTTTTTTTATTAAATATGCAGCAAATGTTGAAGTTCAATTAATTTAATTTTTGGCTCAATATCTTGATTAATAAAAGAGTTATGATTTTTTTTGTAAAAAACTGACGTTTTACCAAATTTCGGCGATGCGCCCTTGCGCAAGACTGCGATTCGCCCCGTAGGCAATGTGTTAATAATGATTATTACTTTTAATATATATTATTATACAGATGTTATGATTCAAGATCTAAATACTTAATAAATAAATAATTAGGTTATTGGCATAATGTAGAAACAAAAATCGAGGGAAAAAATGAAGAGTGGTTCAAGTGAACTCGACAAATTTTTTTTTCGTCTTGGCGATGGAATACATTTTCCGCAGTCGGAAAGGCTTATATCGATATATTGTGCAAATGAAAGCGTATGTATTGCGGGGTTGAATAGCCTCATACTTAATGAGTCGAATAGGACGGTTGTTTCGCGACTCTTGGGTCGCACAGTGCAGATTTTTCAATACAACGATGAGCCAGAAGTCGGTGCCAGCCAGACTGGCTCGTCTACGCTTCCACAAATTCGGGCCAAAAGACCGACACACGATAAATAGTTCGGCATTCCGGCAACGACGAAATTCCTTGGCAGCGTTTTATTGCTTCTTTTCCACAATGGTTGGTAAAAATTATCCTTGTACTCTACAAGCGTAAATAAAAGATATGGCCGATTTTAATGGCGGGCACGTTCCGGTTGCCAGATTATTTGTCTGTTCGTTTTACCACATATGTAAAACGCTGCACTGGAAAATGCGGAGATATGCACGGAATTTCAGGAATATATGGCGGCGGTTCAAACCGTTGGCATAACTGGCAAAATCAACAATCCGCATATTGACATGCACTCGACGCTTCGGATTCAGTGAACCGGTTCATTCGCCGGTGCACAATACTCTTGATATTGATATACTTTATAAACTAATGTCCTCAGGGAACATTCCAAGAATAGAAAAATATAGTGCTTCCGTTAGTAACACAATAGAATGCTGTGAGTAGATGTCAATCCACGGGTCTCCATTTAGCCATTCAGGCAATATGCATGAAATATAAAATGCAATTCTTTATTCACTATCGTTCCCACAGTAAGATGTTATTGTCTCTTTATATCAACGATGTTGTGCCCTACAAGAATCATAAGGATTCTATTTCATTCTAAAATATAAAAATACGTTCGAGATATATTTAAAATAGAGATGGATAAATAAACTCAATAGAAAACATCGCCAATGTTGTGAAATCCGGAAAAGAAAATAAAATTCATATCCTTATATACATTTTCTATGTCAAATTAATAAGTGAATGGTATATTTAGGACATTACAATATTTTTTTTATATACACTTGCGTGTCACACGAAAATACAGTAACCCCCCTATAACATACACTCCTATAAGTTCCTTCCTTAAAACGTTTGAGGCATTTTTTTCCTATAACGTACATTTTTTTAAACGCTAATTAGAGTTTTCATATTAATATTTTATAATTTTATAAAATGTAGCGTTGATCTTCCCTGGCCGCAAGTTGGGGGAAGATCACATCAGCTAAAATACGAAAAGATATCGCTCATTGCGCGAGTCAAGTCATTTGCGCTGGTAAACACGTAAAAATGTAAAAAAAAATGTTTGATTCACTGATATCCTTCAAATCAAAAAAATATAATTAAAAAACCTTAACCTCCTATAACGTGGAACCTATCTTGACGTTATAGGGGGGTTTACTGTAGACCCTCCAAATCACATCAATTTCTTAGTCCAGAAGTGGCTTAATAGTCTGCTCCATATTTCGGTTAAAACGTCGTTAACTTATATTTACTGCTGGATGTTTTCGATTGGATTTATATCTAGAGATTGTACAGCACAAGGCAAAATATGGGGATTTTGATCGTCTTTCCAGGAAATTGTTTTACGATTATGTAGTCAAATAATAGCATACATCCATCTTGTAAAACACCAATAAATTTATCAGAATTTGATATTACATCACAGAATGTCAAATCGAATCTTCCGCAATCCAATTTTCTAGGTACTTAAGAAAAAAAATCCTCCAATTAGTGTGCAAAAAGGTTCTCTACCCAAAATTGTCTACTGTCGATCAATTGGCATTATCGTCTTTGGTTAGAAAAAAATACATGTTTCTCAAAATTTTCAGTCATTGTTGGGTCCAATTATATCTGGTTTGTTTTTAAAACTTTCTGGTAATAGAGATTTTTTACGGATTTTTTTGTGTCAACAACCATTGTTTGTACTATCAATCTTTTTTCTCTCTCTCAGGGTGAGAAACAGATGTTTTTACAATTCTTTAGAACTAGACAATCATCCTATTTACAATGGTTTAATTCAACAGAGATATCGCATTAGCTTAGAATGCCCAAAAATTCGGTCGCTAGTGGAGTTGTACATTTCAGGCGAACCTGATATTCAGGATCTTTTGGAAATGCAAATGTTTATCAATTCTAACTGAACAAGGGACCTGGCTACCTAAAACAATTATTCTGATGCCTGCAATATTACAGAACCTTTTTTTTGCCAGTGGTGGCTCATCCATATAAACTGCGGAGTTGCAGCACCCCCAAGAAAATTGATATATATTTTTATATATTAATATGTAGGTGTCTATTGGTGTATTATGTATACAAAAATATAAATAAAATTTATATGTATTAATCTGGTCGGTGCCTACACGGACAGTGTTAAGCTGCGCGTTGTAGTGTATTGGATGGATGCGGGCAGGTAGCGGGGGGAGGGGGGGTCTCGCCGCTAAGAGGCGTATCGCGCTGCGATTCGATGCAGTCATACTGATTCACAGCTTCTTTGGGCCACGTTATAATTGTTAATATTATTTAGTATCTGAGCTTAAAGCTATGTACAAGTACGGTACTAAATACAAAGAAAAATAGGGGATATTTTTCATATGATAGAATAGATCAAAATAATCCTAATCTAATTAAAGCTCTTTAAGTATAATTTTTTTTTCTAAGCATCAAGATGATGAACACAATTATTATTTTTTATTCACGTTAAATGTCAAAATTAATATTCACATCGTGTAAATCGTTTATAAGTGCCATATTACATTACAGCACAAAGAAGAGGGAAAACCAAGCAACACTAACCCTATTTGGAGAGGGTCCCTATCCGCATCCCATGTTTTATTTAACGCTGACATACTAACACATATTTCCCGATGCCACAATTGGTTATTTAGTGGCCCCGGCACAGTCCTGCGGGAGCATGCGCCTCTTGTAACCTCTCCCCTGTACCCTCTATGCCTAACCACCATCGCCGAAGCTTTCAATCATAACAAACACGTCAAGCACCGAGCCAACTGTTGGGACTGACATATTACAAGTGAACATGTAAATTGGTTGTTGTAGCGCTTGTCGCTACTAGCGTCATTCACCACACAATATGGGAAGTCAGGTGATGACTTAGGGTAGAGACTGAGCTAACCGATGTTCACCACAAGAATATGTTTTTGGTTGCGCAATCTTGTCAGATTTTTAAGCGATTACTACTTTATAATAGTTCAGCTTTACAGTTTCTGGAGCATTGCCATTGAATTTTTGTAAATGTGAGATGAAAAAAAAATAATTTCGCATAGCTTAACCACGTCTGTGGTCACCCTCTTGGAAAAAAGTGGGTAATTGTTCTCGAAAGATCAAATTACGACACGTGCCCACTCAACGCGCGCGATGCGTTCTCTAGATTTGTGGGGGAATGACCCGAGCTGGATTCCGGAAAATCACTATAAAAAGTTTCGTGTACGATGTGCCCGAATCCAGTTCGGGCAAATCACTGTGTCAGCAAAATACCTACCCGAGTTGTATTCGGGCAAATCACACAAGGGGTTAATATTATATTTTAAAATCATATATAAGGGTGACAATTGAAGTCAATTGATTCATCAAAACATAGTAAACAGTTTAAGATTTGATCAATTTAACAATTGAATAAGAGGTTGACAAAATACGACATATAAATGGAATCTCTAATACAATTCCAAATTAATTGAGGAATGCATAAAATTACAAAACAAATTGTCCGAATAATGGAAAGAATTTCAAACGTAAACTGCTAAAATTAGGAAAGTTTTCCACCACGAAATATGAAACAATTTAAAAATATTGTGTTTATGTAATTAGTTATCGGATTAAATAAGTTTTATATTTTCCATGTGATTCAATTCAATAGTTATAAGATTAATAGTTCGATAGATATAAGATTATTAAGTTTATTATGTCACTGCTTTTTTTTAATATTAATTTACTGTGTTTGGTAATATAAGGTTCTAAAGTTAACCATTATCAAAAAATGCAATTGGAATATTATCGTAGTATCAAATTCAATCGAATAGATCTTCACAGTATTTTATTGCCTATTAATGTTATATATACCATATTAAAGCGTATATCATCTATTTTTAAAATTATATAAAAAAAACTTCGAAACGTCCAAATTGGGGTCTCTCAGAAACCCCAAGCATTTCAAGTCAAGGTATTGATGAATTCTTTATTTATTATTCATGATATACCTACTAATTTAGTCGATATTTTCAACTTTTTAAGACTGGCTCTCGCCGCACGTGTCAATCGCACGTTTCACTCGCACTCGGCACATCGTACCGAATGCAAGCAAGAAAAAACATCGCGTCCGTGGACAGAAGCGAATATTGTTTTTATTTGTTTCGCAATTGTAGACAATAAACGAGAATGATTAATTATAATATTAATTTTCTTGACTAGTTATATAAAAAGTTTGTGAAATGTAGAATTTATATAAAAGAGTTATTCGAGAAAAATTAAAAACTTGGGGTCCCTAATTGATCCCATAGGCACGGTTATGTTAAAAAAAACATATGGGGACCACAACAAAAAATCGAATATAATTAATAATTATTAGACAAAAGTATTGCATCAGCCAATGAGATTACATATGTATTGTAATGCTCTATATTATTGCTTTATATTAGTGATAGCAAACATTTTTGGAAAGTGAGTAAAATTATTGTTAATTATTTTTTTAATACTAGGTCGTGGGTCAAGTCAGTGGCGTCACTTGAAAAGGGGTAAGAGGTTATGGGATTTTGGTTTCAAAATTTTTAGCATCAATACAATTATTTACATATCATATTACATTTTCCAATATATATTTAAAAGAAAATTATGCAAAAAGAGCTTTATTTCTTCTAATATTTAGACGAGGTTTTTTGACTCAATAAGTTAAATCTGTCCAGTTATATAATATATATTTTTTACATTCTTTATCTCGTGTTGATACACTTGTTCCTGACGTAACGTAACATTTGTGGTTGTATTAAATTTCGCCTGCTTTATTGTCAGCTGTCAAAAAGTTTTTATATGTTTTCGTATACTCTGCGATTTTTTACTGGGAGAAAGAATGGAAACTAGTAGTGTTTGAAAATTGTAAAAAGCACTAGCACAAATGTTTGATATATCTGATGAGAGCAACTCCAAAGGATTGATGAATGAATGATAAAGATTTTTTAAGAAAAACGAAAATTACTGCTGAAAGTTATTTTAATGGAAAATCTGTCTATGACACACGTCAATCCACGAGGTCCAATTCTACTTCACGACATTGCATGATCACACGTAATAAAATTGATAATGCTTCATCTACCAGCCTCAACAGACATCTCACAGACAGAGTATATATCAGGTTGTTCGGAAAGTAATTTCGTATTTTTTATAAAAATATAAGACGATTTTCTAATATTAAATAAATATTTTATTGAATTATATATTGTCCATTCTGGTCCAATAACATCTTTCTGGCTGTAGCATGATTCTACTCTCATAATTGTTTGGTCTTTGCTGTAAAAAATCTAATCCAGATGATTTTTTACCTACTCATTTGAGGTAAAGGTTTTACCGTCTAAAAATGTTTGTAGAGTCCCGAACAAATAATAATGAGAAGGTGCCAGATCTGACGAATATGGTGGGTGTGACAGTATATCCCATACAAGCTGTAAAAGATTTTGGCGAGGTAACAAACTTGTATGAGGTCTCGCATTATCTTGATGGAACACTACACCTATTCTATTGATCAAATCTGACTTTTTCTGTTTAAGTGAATCATTCAATTTATCTAGCTGATGACAGTACACTTCAAAATTAATCAATGCGTTGTCCGGTAGTAGCTCAAGAAAAACGTTTCCTTTGAAATCCCACGACACAGATAGCATTACCTTTTTTTGAGGAATATCGGCTTTCGAAGTGCTTTGAGTCGGTTCATCTTTTTTACTCCAAGATCTCTTGCGTTTAACAATCTTGTAGACAACCCATTTCTCGTCTCCAGTAATGATACGCTTCAAAAATGGATCATTTTCTTGACGCTTGAGAAGCAAATCACAGACATCAACGCGATGGCATAAATTTCTTTTCGTAAGAACTTGAGGAACGCATATGTCGAGCTTTGAGATTAAACATAGGCGTTTTAAATGATCATGAACCGATCGAATTCGATACATTTAATCTCTTAGTGTATTTTTTACTGCTTTGCATCAATTAATGCCTTTATTGTGTCTTCATCAGCTTCAACTGGCCTTCCAGAACGTGGTGCATCTTCAACATCAAAATTTCCGGATCGAAATTTTGCAAACTAGTTTTGACACTGACCTTCTGTCAATACATCTCCTCCATACACATCGGATAATTTTTTTCTTGCTTGAAAAGCATTTTTAGCTTTTCGATAGTAAAAAAGTAAAATATGCCTTAAATGCTGCTTTTCACTCTCCATATTTGAAAGGGTACCAACTAAAAACTACTGCGTAGAATCAATCTATTTTTTTCACAAGTAAGCCTTGCTATATTAGCTATCAAAATATATAATAATTATGCGGCCTAAGTGTGAAGTTGGTTGTGAAAAAATACAATTAAGACCTCTGTTGGGAAAAAATTAAATGACTCCTGAACCACCCAATAAATATCTCGTAAGGGGTATTTAAAGGGTTAATCGACATTCAATGCAGTTCAAAGTAAGCCTTGCTATATTAGCTGTTAAAATATATAATAATTATGCGGCCTAAGTGTGAAGTTGGCTGTTAAAAAATACAATTAAGATCTCTTTTGGGAAATAACGAAATGATTTTCTGAACAACCCAATATGTAAGTATTACGAAAATATCTTAATAAGTAAACATTTAAAAAGCAAACTAATGTTTGTGTGCAGTTAAAAAATAACGTGGGTAATAAGTCAATATTAAACTAGTTTTTCATAATTTAATCAATGTTGGGTGAGAAAATGTTTTAATAAAAGAAAATGTACGATGGTTTTCATTGTCGAATGAACAAAATACGGGCATCTTTGCATGCAAATGCAGAATTTGTATGCATTTTCAGCGAAATGGATTTATCAACATCGACCTCAGCGTTTTCGCCCTGCGTCACAAATGAGGCTGCCCGCTTGAAAGTCCCTGACTGAATAGAAATTCTGTATTCAGCGTGGGAGTCCACGGGGAGACAGCCCGACGTCGGCGGAAGTGTCGGATCCCGGCGGCGCAATATTCAACATCAGAGACTCTCAATCTTTCGACACGAAAGTTAATTAAAATAATATCAAACGCAAAGCGAGCGAAATACGACTTAGCTAGTTTGCAAACTGCATGACGTAATTGTGACGTTGTGTATTATATAAAAGCTTTGCCGCAAATAGACGCGAGTTTTTATCGACCGAATCAATAATTTTAACGGCTATTTCCGTATTTAGAAATATTGATACACATTTAAGCAATCTGTGCGTAAATATTTAATGCGGTGGGTATGCGATGTGCAAAAATGTCTCATAAACGAACAATTACAGTAATAAGTACCGATCATATTATGATTTTCTTATGAACAGCTGATTGCAGCAAAAGTGTACGTACGGATGACCTTACGGGAAATTCAGAGAAATGCCGATCAGCAGAGAGGTGGAATGGAGGCGAATGACCTTCATCTCATAAAAATCGAATTGTCAAAACATAAAATGGAAGCGGGTAAAATTACCGCAGTGCAGCAAGTAACGGAAAACCATTGCATTATATATTCTGAAGAGAATATCTCTATTATGCTCCAAAAAAAAAATCGATCATTAGATCAGTAAAGACATTGGCTTCACAATTCGTCAGTTCAATTTAATAATAAGTAAATAATTCTATAATTTATTACAGTAGCGGTCATTGAAATTTATTCGGGTAAAGTTTTCAAGTGAATCCTTAGAATATCTTCATAATGAACTCATAATAATTCATAATAAACTCATTTTTTACAATATTTTAAGGAAAAATACTTTAAAATAATAATAAATATAGCTTAAATCTAAGTTTTTTATTGTTTCAGCCCTTATATCTTCATACCAGACCCTTGTTTTTAATATTATTAATGGTTTTAAATTGGCAGAATTATTTCTGTTGATTTTTATTTTCATAATGTGTTGGGGTTTAAATCAAGACTAAAACCTAGCCATGAAAATGTTGAAATCCCAAATTTTCTATTAAATCATTGAGCAGTGAAAATAATAAAGAAATGTTAGGTGTTATTTTTACTGAAGTAAATGGTTAAAAAAAAAACAATGTTTTGGCCCCATGGCATGGTGCAGAATCGTCCTGGAAAATCTCGTCGATTATATGGGATAGGTTTTGTTCTATAGATGAAACAGCTCCATTCACGAATAACAAATCTTCAAATTCGTAAAAATATCATCCCTTATTACATACTGAATGCTATCCGAGCCAAACAAGTTAAATTTTCTTTCATTAGAGAAGCTAACTTTACTTTAGTCCTCTTTAGTCCAGGTCTGGTGAACTTTTGCCCATTGGAGTCTTTTGACATGCATTTGTTTCAAGTGATTTTTTTGCCGGTGATCTTGCCATTAAACCATCTCCCTTAAGTCTTTTCCGTCCCGTTACGACACTGACTTCTATTCTTCTACTTCCGATGAACTCTGCTCTTGTATCCACTGCAGTTTTAAATCAGTTGGTAGAGTATAACATATTTAAAAGACGATCTTCTGGAGCGGTTGTCTTCGGATTTGATTAAACCCCATCAATACTTCGGAAGCATGTATTTTTCTTATACAGTTAAACCCCCACTAACACTAAAATTAGGATCGTGTTATTTGGAGTCGTGTAATTGGGGGAGTGAAGCCGTTCGGCTGTGTGCGTATAGCCTAGCACGTGTCGAATACACAGATTCTAGCCAACGTTTGACTGTATGTGAATGCGACCGTGCAATTGGGGGATTTGCGGCCGAATATTTCAACTCAGCGCGTAATTGGGGGTTCCACTGTATAAGGTTGTAATTTCGCTCTGTCAAGTGGGCTTAATTTCTTCATTTAAAACGTTGTTTTTATTTTTTAACTGCTTCTGAAAAAAAATCCTACCGCTCCTTCTCATCACGAATTTTGCTCGAAAACTAAGAAATTAAGCTTTATTTTGCCAGAGCATACTTCAATGACCATGAAATCTTTTCTGAATTAAAATACTATTCTTATAAAATCGTATCTAGAAATATGTGATCTGACTTAAGGTTGTTCCCATTGTCAGCATCCTCGGCATTACCACTTTTATATTAAACTACATAAGCAAGGCGTAAACAAAGGAGAATATTCCCATAGAAATTTTTACGATGCCCGGCCATTCTAGCGCCGGCATAATTCCATTCCTCCATTTCAATTTAGCCGCTATCTGATTCAGCAGGTACGATGCAATTCATAAGAAGACAAGTCACGGAAGATACGCTTCAGGCGGACGACGCCGACGTCGGCGTCGCCGCCGCACAATGGGTCAAGGCACTTCCGACCCGAGGACGATAATGGAATTATTGTCTACATCAAAAATGTACATGCAATCTCGTCGTATCGACACGGCGCTTTTAAATCAGATTATAATCGGACTATTTCGCGAATTAATTAGCCGAGTGGCGACATCGTTACACTTGACGAGAGATTAGCTAATTAGCACGTGTCGTTGGTGTTGTATCGGGTTTCGTATGAATTTAAATTTGCCAACAAACACTCGTGATGGATTATGGTAATTACAAGAAAAACTTTTTGTAATAGGGGTTTCAAGGAGTGGTAAGGGTGAGTGCTCTGTAACGCAAGAACTTATTCGTGTATGAGCGAGCGCTTGTTAGAAAGTTGAATGTAAAAATTAACAGCCGTACATCGCATTTAAACACTTTTCTCTACTTCGAAGGGGTTAAAATTGCAAAACAATATTAAGAATCGCGCCAAATTTTGCATAAAATTAGCTATTCCGACCACCGGTCATCGAACTCTCGATACGATAATCAATATTCATTGGCTTGTTTTTTAAGCTCCGGATAAATCGTATCATAAGATCAACTAAGACTCTGATAACTATGTTAATATATTTTATATAAATAAAATAATATTTATTATTAATATATATATAATCTCACGGATGTGTATAGTATAAATGTTTTTCAGAATCGCAACAAGAAAATTAATTATCTTTCCAAGGACTCGTACGTTTTATGTATGCTGGTCGTGCCATAATATATACTCCATATATACAATTAAGGAAAGCAATTATTTCGGTCTCAGTAACGAATAATAAAAAACGATAAGAGACAGAAGACAATTATGTGGATCTGTAAAATAGGATTAAACACAGGATATTGCGATCTATACTGGCGGTGTTATTCCTTTTAATATTTACTAAGCACTTGATTTAATTGCAAGGAACAATTGATTATTCTTATGAGATTTTTAAAACCAAAGAAAAAAAGAGACTAGAAATGAAAGTATTTGTATTATCCACGAAATGAGCTCAAATTATCTGGATAAAAAAATGTACACAAAAAAGCTATGATATTATATAACAACCTTAAGATACGAGTCCCAAGTAGTATATCTGAAGGAAAACTCATTTTTTTCAAGAGCATATCTAGCAGGGGTTAAAAAATGCAATGCATCTGTTACGAAAAAAGAGGAAAACTTAAGAAAAATTATATACACCTGGCCTGGTATATAATTCCAATGAAACTGGATTATATTGGAAGTAAAATTCCTAGAAGAACTTATTTATTAACATGGACTTTAATTAAACAACTAACAAGAATATTTGGATGATGAAACAACTTTTTAGAAAATGGTTTTACAACTGTTTTGTTCTAGGAACAGAAAGATATAGATAAAAATATTCCATTGACTTGTGATTTTATCAACAAATGCTGTTTAGATAATCCAACATCCAGATCAGGGATCATCTCAACCCTTAAAGGATATGACAATTTAAAAAAAAAAACAATTTTAAATTCCATACAAGTTGTTTCAGCGGCTTAGGATTAAAAAAAAACAACATGTTTATTGAAAATCATAATGGGCAGAATTAATTATTAGAGGTAACATTTTTGAAAAGATGAAGAATAATATAGTTGAAATGATCTATAAACCTGAAATTAAAAGCAATCTAATAGTGATCCGGAAGAAGTGCCAGGTCACGGCGGGTCGAAAACAACCGCGTCGTCCGAAGGGGGTATCTCAGATACCCCAAGCATTTTAATTTTATTTTAGCTAAATCGATAACTACTTTATTATTCTAAACAAGTAAATTAACCTATACATGCCAATGGGCTCTATTGTGTACTCTTTGATTTTACTTGAATAACTGTCTATAATCCTAAAATCCTGTTTAAAAATTCTAAATAATCATTGACCTTTATTGTCTACAATTGCACAAAACAACAATATTTGCTTCCGTTGCCACAGGCGCAATATTTTTTTCTAGTGAAACGCATTAGTGACACGTGCCGTGAGAGATCAGTCTGCGGCGAGACATCGCCGAGATTCTTCATCATTAAAACGTATTATTGATTAATTAAAAAATCTTAAATATCGACCAAATATATGCTTCATAAAAATATTTATATATTATGAATAACTATTATCATTCATAGAATAATTTATTTTTTAAAAAAATGTTTTTGATGAAGAAATCATCAATATCTTGACTTTTTGGGGTCTCTGAAGGACCCCCTTCGGACGACTCGATTGTTTTCAAGCCGTCGTGACAGATGGGTTTTACACTCCTTAATCCATTCTTTAAAAGTTATTTACACTTTGTCTACTGAACAACGATATATTGTTTCTCTTTCATACAATCGAGAAGTATCTATATAGTCAAAGGGTTAAATAGAGTAGAGTAGATTTATCTGTATGCTTGTATATATTTAAAATGTAAATAAAATAAAATGTTCGTTTAATAATTTTTAATTTTAATGTCATTGGGTTTATTTGAAATGACATATTTTTAGAGGATTCTATAAATGTTTACGCGATGAACGGAAAGCTATTATTAATTTTATCAATGAATTTCATTGAGTTATTGACTGTTATGGCATTGCAAATACCGTGGATTCTGGATATTAAAAGAAAACTTCAATGAATTTAATTCGACAATGTAACTTTTTTTAAAAATAATAGTGCGTTAATCGAGGTACATACACGTGTCAGAAATAAATAGACGCATGAAAAAAATCAGTTTTTTAACTTTAGTTGTATCTGGTGGCTCTATTTCTAATATGTCAGAATGTTCGTTTTAAGGTAACCTAGTTCAGATGTGAATTAATAATCAGTTGCATTCCCGAGAGGTCCTGAATATCAAGGATCGCCTGAGATGGACAACTCCACGTCCGAGCGAATGATCGGGAATTTTAAGCGTGGTAATAACTAATGCGATATCTCTGAAAAATTAAACATCCCATTATCCGGTACCAAAGAATTGTAAAAACGTATGTTTCTTAAAGATCGGATAGATTTGGACCCTCAGGTAGAAAAAAAAGAATGGTAGTTGCACACGATGATTGGTGAAATCAGTAGATGATGAATCTCTTCCAAAAAATAGTGCAAAGGCATCTCTATAGTCTGGGGCTTCACAAAAGAGTTACAATAAAAAAACCTCTGAAGTCTTTGAGACACGTATTTTTTCTGAAGAAAGCTGATACTGCCAATTTAGTTATGGTGGACGAGTATGAGTGTGAAGGCATTCTGCAGACAAATAAAGGGATATTTGTTTCCAAAGTACTGTGAAATTTAGGGGAATAAGTGTAATGGGCTTTGTGAAAGTGTGAATGATTAGAATTAATTTCTGTGATGGAATTTTAAACTCCGAAAAAAATATTGCTGTTGTAGAAGATGGACATTTGCTATTGTTTGACAACAGAATTTAAAAAAAATCATTTCACGTTTTGGAAGATGGAGCTTCTCGTCATAAGTCTGATAAAACAACTTCCTGAAAAGACGATCAAAGCCTCCATATTTTGTATGGACAATCTCCAGATATGAACCCAATCGAAATGTTTGGCATATAAAAACAAGTTAATACCATTTTGAAATCGACATACTAGCATTGAATTACAATATTGACCAAAAATTCCCAGTATGGGATTTTCTATGCACACATTTTATTTTTATCGAAGGGATAAAAATATTTTAAAAATGCTCAACTAATCGTGTAACCTTCGCTGTGAATATGTTTTCGGTATACCACATTCGTGTTTTAAATTCTGTTTCTTATATACAACTCATTTCAGATTTTAATGAGATGCTTATGTTTTACAAAGGTTCTAAGGGAATATATACATTAAAGTTGTTTTTCGCTAATAATAATAATAAACTCTCAATAATCTTAATTGTAAATATGCTATCATTATTACTGGATGTTTTTCTTACATATGAAATATTTGGAATTTTAATGAGATGCTCACGTTTTGTATAGCTTTTAAAGAAATATATATATGTGCATTTTTTTTGTTTCGTACAAACAACGTCTACTGAAAAATTATGCAGAATTAAAGATACATTAAAGTTACAAAAAATTAGACACGCGATAAGGGGGTCAATGCGTGGAACAACCGACTAAAAGTTGATACAGGGGGATGAATAAAAAAAATGCGAAGGGTTCTATATGCATGCGTACACGCGCTGGCACACACAGTATCTGTGCCAAGGACACGGCCCACTCCCTTCGGGAACAGCCCCCACCCCTCGGTACAGTTTCCACATCCGGCTAGAGAGGGAAGGGAGCGGAAAAGGGAGACGGCCGGGCGTCGAGCGAGACAGACGCCCGATACTTTCAGACCTTCATTAAGCCAAAAACGAAAAATCTGCGATCGTATCCCGATATGGTCTGACCGCGATTCCGGTTTAATGAGCCCTCAGTATATCCGGCGAGATTAATTTTTGATTTATGCAAAATAGACAGACGGATGACAGACAATTTGATAAAACAAACGAAAAATCCGCAACGCCAAAAAATAATCCGTGGCTTATCTAGCAATACTCGAGAAAACATACATTTATCGATCCATGAAAGATGAGACGAATTATTTCCGGTTGCCGATATCAATTTCAAGGAATAAATTGCTTGAACTCTCCAGGGTCCTAGCGCTAATTGCACGTTGTCTCCTTCCAGAGTATTGAACGTTGTTCTACTATTCGACGTGATTAGTGATGAATCGAGCTCAAAATAATGATAAAAAAATAATACAAGTCTTTGTATTGTTTATACCTTGTCAAACGTGTTCAAATCATAATGGCATTGCTGAATCGGAATACAATAATGCATTGGAACGACTATTTTAAACGGCGTGAATACAATCAAACCTATGACAAGAATAAAGTACGAAAGGGAGCTGAAAATACCACGGATCGATTTTCAGAGAGACTCCAACCTGGCTGGAGTGTAGACACGCGAACTCGCCGGAAAACTCTACGTGTGTATTTCAATGTTGCTGCACATATTTTAAATAAAATTATTTAGGAAAGTAACTAATGAAAAATATTAATATTTTTATATTATTAAATTTTGTGAAAGGATTAACGATTGCACGAGCTTGTATATGTTAATTTTGGAGGGTTCTTTACGCATGCGCATTTAAACGGAAACGGTCACATTACGCTCGAAATTATTTCATTGATTATTATTTTTACACGGCCAGAAAATATATAAAAATAATATTAATTTTGAAAAAAAAAATGTTTTTTCATACGTTTTAACGAAATTTTCCAGACGCCAGAAAATAAATATAATAATTATATCAATTTTCGTTCAAATTTTCCAATTATTTCAGTAGCGATTCATTCGATGTGAGTTTTGGCGATCATATAAATTATTTCACTTGTCCAATTACCGGAAGTGGTTTCGACACGCATTATTTGGCGGGGTATAATCGTCCCAAAAAAAAAAGCATTTATCAATCGGAATCCCCGGGAAGATTTTTACTTCCGTTGTGAAATCCGCAATTTCATCCAAAGAACTAGTATACGTTCCAGCATCTCGTGCAAAAATAGGACGAAACGTATATGAGAAAGTGGGTCACTTTATGATTTACGAAATAACTTCGCCCCCGCTGATACCGAGGCATAGATGGTACAAGCCTTGATGAAACAATACATATTTTTTTTTTCTATCCGCATGTGGGAGAAGGAGAATGCTGAAAGCCATGCGGGGAATTAAATTTACAAGTCAGAATTGATTCCAAGACCATTAATAACTGTCACTGTCATTTGAGCATATTTTTTTATTTAATGGCCTCGATCTCAAGCCACAAAACGGTTAGCTTAAAAATAACAGAAATTAAATTGAAAATAATATAATAAACAAAGCTCAAATGATCTTGGAAAATTAAATTCGAAACGATCAGTTGGACCCGATTTTCTAGCCAAGTTTGAAAAACAGAACCTCTTCGTCTTATTTATTTATTTATTTATAAAGACAATGTGTGATACCCAGAATAAGCTATTTTGCCAATCACGCATAAAAACATAATAGTAACGTGAAAAAAATACTATATATAACAATAAAGAAACGCTCTGGTTACCGGAGAGTTTCTGGGGAGCACCTGTCCTCACATTTGGCGGAAGAAAAAGCACACGTGAACGAGCTCAATAGTAGTGAGGTGGCGCCTATAAGGGCAACTCGCACAGGACAAGGGGGTTATATACTGCGCTAACCAACAGCTTGAAGAAGTGGTTCGATAAGTGAATCGATCTTCTTTTCTTAAGGGTTACATACGCCAGGCAGCCCTGTACCGATGCGCTGGGGTATAAACTAGGGTAGAATCCGAACTCCCTCATGTAGAGATACTTAATAAATTTCTTCTGTATCTTCTCTAATCTGAGGTAATTCGAGGCGTCATAAGGCGCCCATATAATGAAACCTGATTCGAGCAAGCTCCGAAGCAATGCATCGTATAGTACTCGTCTGACTAAGGTGCTACGTATGTGATGAGAATTTCTCATCACGAAGCTCAACATTCTTGATACATGTAAAATAAATTTTAACTTAGAGTCAAACAAAATATTATTATTTTTAATCTATTGCTAAAATCGTCTCAATTTACATAAATTTTGCTAGCATATTTAAAATATGTAGATAAATTCTATCCGGACCTGCTAAGTTGTTCAAGAAGATTCTACATAAATACATATTTCATTATATTTATAGTAGAATTATTATTATTATTATTAACATATGGGGAACATGGATTTCGACATAGACGCTTAATTGTGACTGACCTTCTTAGTAAGTCCCTGAATAAGGAAGTCCAAGTCGATCATGCTAGACTACTTTTGTAACTAAATCATTTTGAGTTCTCGAATAATCTCGTACGTTTCTTCTCCAGTTACTTCACAGAGAGGAAACAATATGTGACATACGACTCCCTAACGTCGTATGCTTACAATATTACTACTGGAATTCCGCAGGGTTCAAATTAAGGAACTTTATTTTCATTGACGATTTAAAAATACTTTTTTCGGTTACTTCAATGCATGATTGGGCAATATTAATTCGCCTTCCATTAAGCGTTGGAGAATGTCAAACAATGACATTTTCATGATCAAAGGAGCCTATCATTTTGAACAGATCCGTCACGGCGGCTCGAAAACAATCGTGTTGTCCGAAGGGGGTCTATTTATAATGGAAATATACCTTAAGCATCTTAAGGCAAGATATTGATGGATTATTCTAAAGATTAAAATAGTTATTCATGATATGCTTCATAATTATGCACACTCGGCGATGTTCTCGCAGAACGTGTCACTAGTACGTTTCACTCGCACTTGGGACATCGTACCGGATGCGAGCAAGAAAAACATCGCGCCCGTGGCAACAGAAGCGAATATTATTGGATTTGTTTATTTTGTTTTGCAATTGCGGACAGCGAGGTATGACTCTACAAAGAACAAGTCAAACTCACTACCTGGGGGACCTGACTTGGTGGACCAGAGGAAGGGAGGGACCCCACACCGCGCGCTGCTTGTACTTGTCATATGAGGCATATGTTTATCAGAAGTGAGTGAGGAGTCGATTCTCTTCCCGCTCCTCTCACGCCCAGCATCGCAAGGCTTGCGATAGAGTGAAATTGTTAGGGTTTGCCACATTCGCACACTCCACCCCACATTCTAAAGGCCGTTGCTAAGCTGTCCACAGCTGTTCCGCGAGCCTGCATTTGCCCCCTTCATCATGTAGACCTCGGAGTTCGACTCATTTGCTCCTCCAAGGCAACGGGTGACAACAGGGAATTCCGTCGTCGAGGAGGAGCCCATGGCGCACCGCCTGTCGGCGGGGACTCTCGCCAAGGGCGTTCTTGTTAGTTTCAGAGGACAGAGAAACCGTAGTGACCTGCCTGGCATGTTGACTCGCGGGGGCAGCCCGGAGCGCGGTCTGCTCTAGGGGACGTCCCCACTGGCACCCGTCCTCCTACACACATCCAGCACCACGGGAGGTCTTAGAGGCCACACCGCTGGATCGCAATTGCGGACAAAAATATTTATTCCTAAGACTTTTTTAGACACTTATACATGTGACAAGCAGGATTTATAATAAAAAAAATTGGGGTCCCGAACAGAGCCCATCGGCACAGCTTGGTTAATTAGAGACCTGGAAACGTAACTCGTCACAAGCAATCGTATATCCACGTAGGCCGGGCGATTTCGCGAAAAAAATAACAAAAGTTAAGTACTTCAGTTAAATCGATGTAACTCTAATACCATTTATTTTACGTTAATATATTTTTTTGTTGTGTTCAGAAAGGTTATCTCTATGTAAAAAAATAATAGTCCAAAACTTCTCAAAGTGTGATCTGCGTATCCGTGTAGTGTAATAACACTCCGTAAACATCAGCGCCAACGAGGACTCGAAAACGCGTCCCCGTACTTCTACGTTGGCCCGCGAGGACGCGTTTTCGAGTCCACCGGACCGCAACGTTTTAAAGACCTGGGTATTTTGTTTGATTCAGAGTTGAATTTTAGTTTACATGTATCGGACGTATGTTTGAGATCTAAAGAATGTAGGCCTTTGTCTTCTCATTGATCCATTGCTTTAGAGCTGCTCGAATCAGGTTACAGAAAATCCAGAATAAATTTCTGTGTTTGGTTGTGTGAGGACAGTTGCTCTCGGAAACGTCTTGTGCGTGAAAAAGCTTTAAGTACCAAAACACTTCGATTTTTGTTGTGCCTTAAATCAATCTACCACGTATAATTATTGCGGTCTCGTAAGGTATTAAAACTATTGAATATAGCCGACGGGAAAAAAAGTTGATTACCGCTGCGTAGGGCGTAAAAAAATGCGTAAAAACAAAATGAACGGCCACGGGAACAACCGTAGAATCCGTAATACGTCCAGACCGATCGGGAAATGTAAACTGGCTCTGTACAAACTGACAGGAGCAAACAGAGTGAAACTAATTTAAACGCCGGGATAACAGGGGCGTCGATGTCAATGAACAGCGTTCGCACCGGAAATGATTGCACGTAAAACAGCCGGATGTTTCAATTAAACTGCAAACGATATCGAAGAGGCCTAATTTTCGGGCGCATTTTGTTCTTAGCGGCGTCGTCCATGCGCAAAAACAACACCCACATTTTGTAGCGCGAGCTGCGGGCGAGCAATTTCTTTTGTTCTTGCTTGAAATATTAAATTTTATACATCTCGCCAAATCTCGAGAATACGGCGAGCGCGAATTAAAATTAAATTATGAAGAATTCTTGCAAAAAGCGTGTATGATGTTGTTGTTACTGTGCGCGAAGAGTCGCGGTCGATGAGCAACATAATATTTTGCGCATGATTTATATGTGTTTGATTTGAGACGCTCACTGCTATGTGAAACTTCAATTTATCAGCTTTCGAGCTATCCATTCAGATAAAGCGGAAGACAAACGATGGGCTATCGTTCCTCCGCAGCTCTGTTACGTATACCTAAGGTGACCATTTATTTTTTACCCCAAAACGGGACATTAAGAAATTCTTAGGACAAACTTTAGCATCTATTTAGCGTTTATTTATAAGTCATAAGAAACAAATATTAAAGTGTATATTTAATATTTGTTACTTAATTGTAAAAAAAATGGAATAACCCTCTAAACATTGGGTCGTTATTATTAGTAAAAATAGTGGTAAATATTTATATAACAATAATGTTGCGTTGATTTAGAAATTGCATTTCCTTCCAGCTACAGATGAATAAAATATTTTTTAATGTTTTGTTAAAAAGATTAAACTTCATCCCATAAATTTGCTTTAGTTAAAAATATGGGTTGTGATTTTGATCTTGTTAAGTAATTAAATATATTAAATTTAAGCCTGCAACGAGTCAACGAAAATATCCAAGATCTGTGAACCAGATAAGGTAAAAACTTACAGCTTTCTAGGTGTAGACGCTTCCTCAAACAAATTTTTAAAAAATCTAGAAGTGCACAAGACATGAAAACTCTTTCGGCATCATTTTCTAAGTATTTTCCATCGTTTAATTATCTAATAATTGCAATATTCTACGGTACACACCTGACGCAAAAAGAGGAGGAAATTTTAATCGATATAAAAGCAACTCTGTGACAAAGCCTCAATTTTTGAGCTAGAGATGTCAGTAAAATGACATAAAATATATTGAACTATTAGAAAATTTGTATGCTTTAAACTATTGGTGTGTATAAGTGTTTGGACAATCCCACTCAACGATTTTCGGTCACTTTTTTTGGTGTAATATATTTGGAAATGAGTGAATACTCATCAAATTCTTCTGTGTCTTGTTTAGAACCAATGAATCATTTTACAATCAATTCATCCATCACACTTTCTTTCCATTTAGGTAGCTTGGTAAATTCGCAATTTTAAATCCTTTAAAGAACATAGAGAACTGCTCTAAATATTCTTTGCTTAATTTATATAACTCAGCAACTGCGGTTTTGATATATATTAGGGGTACCCATAAGTAATGTCGTTTTTTCCGATCTTTAAAATAGTCTCCTTTAGTCTGTTAGGCAGTAAGGACGTGTTATAAGTTTCTCTTGTGTAGCGTCTACCTGCTCGTGGCCTTTAGACAAATAAAACGCTTTCTTTATCCCTCTGACGACAATGGGAAAGACATGTCCGTTGGAACAGCATCTGCGGAGCTGTATACTTTTTCAATATCATTTGAAAAAGAAAGCAACATAGGCTATGAATGATATTTGAGAGATTTACGTTGACATTTGGATGTCAGGAAATGCCAACGATGGTTCAAAAAATTAAATATGGTGATTTGTGTTTGGAAAACGAGCCTTGAAGTAGACGGATGAAGCAGTCGTGAATTCTGAAATCGAAGACGACCTGATGACGAACATTGAAAAATTATCGGAAAAGATCATCGGTACATCCTGGTCCAGTACTCAGAGGATCCTAAAGAAGTTGTGAAAGATTCGAAAAGAATGTGTTTGGATCCCACACGCATTCACGCGCGACCTCATGTTGCGAAATTAACGTGTGAAAAAATTTCAGGATCTTGGATGGGTCACCCTGTTGCATCCTCCATATTCGCCGGATTTCGCACCATCTGATTTTTACTTATTTCGTTCTATGAAACATTTTCTAAGTGAACAAAATTTCAATTCCTTAGAAGACGTGAATACAGCTCTTTCAGACTATTTTCAGTCAAAACTCGCAGAGTTTTACAAGAAGGGGATCGATGATTTGAAAGTAAGGTAGCAGAAGGTTATAGATAATATGAGGAATTATTTTGTATAAGAAAAGTTAAAAAGTATAAGAAAAATTGTTTTGAATTTCATTGAAAAAAAAACGACATTACTTATTGGTACCCCTAATTTATCAACACCACTGCAGCTACTTTCTTACAATTTTCCCATTAATTTACGGAGTGGGAACAGAGTATTAAGTTTATTTATTCCGTACTTTTTTTAAATTGTTATCGTGGTTTAGTCTTCGGAGTCCCAAAGCTGTGCCTGAGGAAAACGGGACAAGATAGCTAAAAACGGGACAGTCCCTTTATAAACGGTCAGCACATGTACACCTCGATTAGTATCACATCGCTGCTGAGGATATCTCGGTAGTTTTTCAGGAGTCCTTAGGGTTAATATTTTTTTCTCAATTTTAAATTTAATTTGGATTAAAAAAACAATCAATCCCAATGAGCTGCAAGGACGTGTTCGGCGGGATCGATCCCAACACGTGACTATTGATTGTTTCCCGGAGACGTTTCATTACGTAAGCAGGCGGCCGTTGAGTTTTGACGAATCGATTGTGCGGCCGTGTGGGTGTGGGTGTGCGTGCGAGCCGGCCACGTGTGGTGGTGTGCGTGACGTTGCGCCGCGGCGCATGCGCACTGGCGTCCCGGGGCTTCGGCCGTCCACTCACCTGCCGCGGGACAATGGAGCGGGAACTCCGCACGCTTCCGCTACCCCATTCACACATCTGCTCTCGTCTAGCCTTTTCGCGGGCCAAATTAATAAGTCCCCATAAACCGAGGGATGGGGGATGAGCGGGGACCGCTTCGCACGGGGAATTCCGCAGAGAGCCGCGGAAAACATCGCGATATTTTCTACCCCTAATCTAGATTGAGTCGCTTTATAACGAGGATTTTTATGCAATGTTTCTTTGTGAGACACAACCGCATTCAATGTCGATTAACCCTTTAAATACCCCTTACGAGATATTTATTGGGTGGTTCAGGAAGTCATTTAATTTTTTCCCAACAGAGGACTTAATTGTATTTTTTCATAGTCAACTTCACACTTAAGCCCCATAATCATTATATATTTTGACAGCTGATATAGCAAAGGCTTACTTGTGAAAAAGTTCGATTGATTCTACGCGGTAGTTTTTGGTTGGTACCCTTTCAAATATGGAAAGTGAAAAACAGCATTTTCGGCACATTTAAATTTTTTCTACCGAAAAGCTAAAAATACTGTTCAAGCAAGAAAATAATTATCCGTTGTGTATGGAGAAGATGTATTGATAGAACGCTAGTGCTAAAACTGGATTGCAAAATTTCTATCCGGAAATTATGATATTGAAGATGCACCACGTTCTGGAGGCCAGTTGAAGCTGATGAAGACACAATAAAGGCATTAATTGATGCAAACCGGCGAATAACAACTCGTGAGATCGCTGAGAGATTAAATTTATCGAATTCGACCGTTCATGATCATTTAAAATACCTAGTTTTACGTCAAACGTCAAGAAAATGGTCCAATTTTGAAGTGCATCATCACTGGGGACAAGAAATGGGTTGTCTACAACTATGTTAAACGCAAGAGATCACGGAGTAAAAAATATGAACCAGCTCAAAGCACTTCAAAAGCCGATATTCATAAAAAAAGTGTTTGGTGGGATTTCAAAGGAATCATTTTTTAGCGTCTACCAGACAACACAACGATCAATTCTGAAGTGTACTGTCATCAGCTGGAAAAATTATATGATTCACTTAAACAGAAAAGGTCAGAATTGATCAATAGAAAAGGTGTAGTGTTCCACCAAGATAATGTGAGACCTCATACAAGTTTGTTAACTCGCCAAAAGCTTTTACAGCTTGGATGGGATATACAGCCACATCCACCATATTCTCCAGATCTGGCACCTTCTGATTATTATTTGTTCCGGTCTCTACAATTTTTTTAGACGGTAAAACCTTTACTTCAAATGAAGAGGTCAAAAATCACCTGGATAAATTCATCAAAGGTATTGGATCAGAATGGACAATTCAATAACATATTTATTCACTATAAGAAAATCGTCTGTCGTGTACATTCCGAACAACCTGATATAATATAAAGAGTATTTACTCTTTGTTGTTCATTATCTCATTTTTTTGTTATTATTATATGACATTTGTAGTCATATCTAAAATCAAATTAGTGACAATTGTTTATTCAAAACTACTGCGGCACTAAAGACGCGTGCAATATACCCCCAAAATAACCACGAAAGGGATATGAAACATCGAAAGAAAATATTAACTTATCAATGATAACTTAATCCAAACAGTAAGACTATGTTTAAGCCGTTCTGAAGTTTGAATATAACTTTGTATTTTTAATATAACAGATTCTTAACCAGCATAGCATACTCTGCCCCGATTGCTATTCTTATTATTAGAGGTATTCACAACCTTCAGATGTGATATTAAATGTAATACATTTTTCAACTATTACTTTTGTATCCAGGATGAAACTTTGTAAGACACCAGCACAATTCCATCTTTTGCTATCCACCCACATCGGATATACCAGTTCAATCGGTACAACAATAGCTTTTTTCAAAAATAAAATAAAATTGCTTAAGTAACCTTGCACAACTCTCCGAAAGTCGATGCAAAGCGAGCAAATGCCATGTAGCAAATTTGTCCAATTGGGACCTCCACTGAGAGAAACGTATGAGAAATGCTGCATCGGACAGGATGGAGAAGGTCGTGACGCGAAACGTCCAGGTAAGGATAGGACCACAGAACGTGACTGTAATCTTCTCAGACGAACCCATACGAGCAGCGCGAAGATGCTACTAGGCTAAACACTCTAAGTGACCAGTCAGGAATTGACTGACCCATAAGTCTGGGTAGAAGATTTTTCAATTATCATCATCATTATCATCATGCAACAGCCCTATTGTAGAGCCCTGGCCTCATCCAACACCCATCTCCATTTTATACAGGCATCTTCCGGTAAGTTTCAATGATGTAGTGTCCCTCTGTATATAGTCCAACTGTCTTCCTTTCCTCCGTAGACAAAAAGGCTTGTTAACCATAAGCCCTTTTATCTGTATGCTAGGATGGGCTTGAGGAAGGTCATGTAGAGCTTAACTTTAGTTTTCCTCAAGAAGATGTTTTATCGGTGGATTGTTTTCTTATTTGAAAGGCTGTTTGGTATGTGTCATATCTTTGCAAGTTGTTGCAAAATCTCTGTCTGAAAAGTCTGCCTCTCTAATGGTACTGAGTAATTTACCAAAATGTCACAGCTATGTTGCCAAGTTCCTGATTTAAGTTCTTTTCTATTGCCATTTGTTTTTTTATAAAACATTCTAGAATTTTCTGTTCTATTTCTTGTAGATTATACGAGCGCTATACGATACATCGGTTTGGATCTTGCTTGAATTCCATTATATGGGCGTCTTAAGACACCTCGAATTCCCTCAGATTAGGGAAGATACAGAAGAAATTTCTTAGATATCTCTACATGGTGGGAGCTTGGATTTTAGCCAAGTTTATACCCCAGCGCATGGGTACAGGGCTACCTAGGATATGTAACCCTTGAGGAAAGAAGGTCACTCTACTTGGCAGAACACTTCTTCAAGCTGTTAGTTGGTGCAGTACATAACCCCCTTGTACTGTGCGAGTTGCCCTTATGGGCGCCACTAAACTACCATCGAGCTCGTTCGCGAGTGCTTTTTCTTCCGCCAAATGCGAGGCAGGTGCTCTCAGAAACTCTCCGGTAACCAGAGCTATTACTCTGCTCAACCACTCGTCCGAATATGTAGATATATTTGATATTAAATTGTTGGGGTTAATTATGTTAAAATAACCCTTTTAAACATTGTAAATTTTAAAAATGTCTTTTTTTTATAGAGTTTATTTATTTCTCTGAATGTGAGATTCACCCCCTGTCTAGTATCATAATAAAATCACAGAATTTATAGAATTCCCTAGAAAGTACATTCATCACCACAGGTTTTTGGTGTAACATGTGGGTAAAAACTCTTCAATTAGATATCAAGGAAATCAGACAGAGAAATTCGTTTATTTGTTAATAAAAAAGGCGATGATTTTTCTGAATTTCACGAATAAGAATATATTTTAATTAGATAATAAAAAAATTCTCTCTATTTATTGAAGATTTCAATATTAAAAAAGTAATTTCATTGAAAATTTATTCCTGACAATTATTTTCCAAACCTCAAACAACTTATGTAAAGTTGAAGCATTTTCGGCGAAAGCCATATACTTGGATGATTTTTTGCTAAGTAAGGATGTAACGGAAGTCGTCAAAATCCACATATTAATAAATGACCTCTTCTTAATCTTTGAATTAATTTCGATACATTAACTTACATATGTTAAATTGAAATAAACAATTGACCTAATTTCTGCGTTGAAAAATATTGTTCAAGATATAAGCGCGGTAAACGCTTAGACATAAATCAGCAGGCGGAACTAGTAGCTTCCTGTTGGCCTTTTTTGAAAGATTTATTTTTACATATTTTTGCACGAATTAATTTCGGCAGCGTTCAAGGATATAAATAAGCCGATAGTCGTCGCCGTAGAGGGTACGTAGCAAAACTAAATTTTCATTTACACCGGTTAATCAAATCACCAGCCGGAAAACATAATTTGTCATGCCATTGAATCGACGGAATGGCGTTGAATTGCTCCGTGCAAATTATCATACTACAGATTCAATTGCTCGAGACACTTGTCATTAATAAACCGGCGAACCGGGGAGTTTTTTTTTCCCGGATAATTTAGCCGAGTACTAATAACACGGGGGTCGGATCTTCCGACCCACCCCGGCTCTAATTAAGAAATGTCAATTGAAATTCAACGGGGTATATATGCGATCAGTATTTGCATAAAAAGCAATATAACGGCCGGCGTTTGTGAGAAATAACCTAATGATTTCTGGCACACGAATAAAAGTTAACCGTAGCGATAAAAAGTAGATAAAGCATATAAATTTCTGTTTGCGTTCAGATCCAATTTACTTTCTTTTATAGGCTTTAACTCTATAAATAGAATATAAATCACTTAAGGGATAACACCCTCTCAGTTATATGCGTTTGAAAATGATACAACTAAATAACACATTTAATTTTTTATGAAAAAGATCAATTTTGTTAATTATATGTATAAGAAATGTATTTTAAATATTATTATAAAACATAATTTTCGTCATCATAAGAAACTGTTTACAATCTTGCTTAAAGAAGAAACATTCCAGAAATACACTTTCGAGTGGTTTTCGACCTCAGTTATGTTTTGAAAACATTTTTCGCTTAAAAGGTGTCCTCAATAGACCCAAAGAGATAGTAATCGGAAGGCCAAGGTCTGGGGAATATGGAGGGTGTGGCAAGCCTCCCAATTCTTTCTGTACGAGAGCGTACATTATCGCGGTGAAGAATTAATTACTTTCTATTAAACAAATTGGACGTTTGATTATCATCTTCTCGTTTAATCATTTTAATTGTTGACACTAATTGTTTTATTAGGTTTTAATAATTCGTAATGAATTATACCTCTTACATCTTTACAGATGCATAAAATTAAATCAGGCCTAGGGAGTTTTGAGAAGTTCATTGAATCCAAGAATTGAATATGTTCCTCTGTTCTTTTTTTGTTATCTTCGTATAGAAACGGTGTCCAAAATCCCATTCTATATGTTTTACTGCTGCGATTCAAATGTGAGTTTTGAGTATTTGCGATAAATCCTCGAAGAATCGAGGATCCAAAGGAGGAAAAAAAATAGCATAAAATTCTGATCTTTTTTTCTGGTTTCATAATTTTACCCTTAATAATATACACAAACTACACACTGTGACATGATTTCTTTTGGGTCGCCCTAATATATATATTGAGCCAAAATAAATGTATCTATCTTAACCCTATAATCGCCAAGCCAATTATATGGATTTTTACCGTACGCCTAATAACCTTCAAATAAAATGAAACGGCTAAACATATCGACATTCTAACAATCACATTTGCCTTCAAACGATGTCTCTGCAATAATTTTCATTTGAAAATATTATATTTATTCATAAATAAATGCGTAGTGGCGTTTTCCGTGGCCTGGTGGTTAGACGATTTCGCGTGCCTGCACGCCGTGGCGTCTGAACGGTTAAATATCAAATAAAGTTATTAATAAATATATTTTTTTTAAAAAGTGACTTAAAAGTAGACTTATTTGGCACAGTGTACACATTTATTTGGGACATCCTGTATATAAAGACGTTAACCCATTAACCACTAGATGTTTCTCGATATAATAAAAATAAAACAACGACATAACATGGTTCATCAATCAAAAGGTTATTTGAATATTTAAATATAAATAGCTTCCAATTCTTGTATGTTATCATCATCATCATCTTTTTCCAGCCACGAGGCACTCACTCGCTGAGCATATGGGCTTAAGCAGACTCTCGAATGGTATTCGAAGGCAAAGGGACCTGATTCTCACACGTGACCTGAGAATTCTCCGTTTGTGTCCATACCGCAGGAATGTTTTCCCTCTCTTGGCTATCACTGGTATTGGATGTGTATCTTCTACCACTGTTGGTATCGGATTTTACCCTCCCGATTGCGTCCAGGCAAGTAGGAAGGGGTCGTAATTGATTATTAATCTTGTCGCACAGTAGCAATCCTTTCATCCTGCGAAAGACCTCTTCAGAGAGTAAAAAAACTAAGCCATTTATCGGTCAACAGTTTAGGGTTTTCCTTCCCAGGGCATACTGTTTCTGTGGTATGATATCCGTTAGAGATCATATGCATACATATATCTATGTATTACAATTTCAGCTAACTGTGTGTTACATATTTTTTTACGAGCGAAATTTAAAACGTAATCTCTTATATAATTAAAGTACACGTGAAAATGTAATTTTATTAATGTATCCCCGAAAAATAAATTGCAAAGCCGTTCTCCGAATTTGCGCATCGATTTTCTCTTAATTTTAATATACTGCCGATCTCCTTTTCCGAGAATCAGATTCATATTCTTTAGCGCTTAAGCACGTTGAAATTTTTAAATCAGATGTTAAAATTTTGAACACGATATATACGTATTAATTAGTTCAATTAATGCCATTAAGATATGGCGCAGAGCCATATGACTGAAAATGAGGCCATTAAATAAATTTATATAATTGAAAAATACAGCCCTGTATTTCTCCGCGTCGCGTGTGCATTTATAATGCCTCAGAATAAAATTAATATGACACTTTTTTTATTGAAATATGTCGCAGTTCAGTTTCGTGTACTTCCAAGTACGTATGCACGTATTTACATATTGGCTGAAATAATTTTCAGGCGGCTGTATTACGTTTGAATTTATGAACATCGTGTTGACAGTTATACTTTATATACCGAATGTTGTCGTGACGGGGTCTGTTAAGCCGCGGGCTAATGGTTATTAAAGTTCAGAGTTTAATTCCAAGAAAAACTTGGTAAAATTCAAATAATTTGGAATAAATGCTAAATAAACACCTTTCCTTTGTGCTAAACAATTAATTTTGATGACGTAATATGCGATGAAATAAAACTGGGACAACATGTCGATGACAACGATATATCGTTGTTGCCTTATTGTGGCTAATGTAAGCAGATTAATTTAGAGAAAGTATAAAATGAAAATCAAATATTTACTCATATTTCAATTAATATCAACGCGGAAAATATTTTGTTACAAGAAATTGGATACGGATTGTTTTCTTGCGTTTTAACATAACGGATAAATCTCTATTATTTTCATAATATTTAGTAAGCTTTATAATAATAATATATATATGGTAAAAAGTAAAATTACCTTAATTAGTTTTCTGTGAGATGTTCCAGTGATGTTAGTCGACTCTCACCTGAAATAACAAATATGGATTATTCTAAACCGTTCTGAATAATTTAAACAATTTTCGATAAGTTCGCTAATACACCATTTGCTTAATTAAGCTCATAATAAATGGTCGAACCGGTTGAGTCTGACATGATACATTTAGCATTGTCTGGCAGTGTGTATCAGCGTGTCTCGTTATGTATCACTGGTGATAGAGTGATCAATCATCTCGTCGAGGGTTGAGTCCCACTGCACAACAAGGGATGAAATAATTGTGGTGTCTTTCATTCGTAAACCAGAGACGAATGGCTTCCGACCAACCTAATGACCTCGCTCAAATTTAAAGGTCTCGAGGAATAGGAAAAAAGAACAATGGAAAAACGGCCAACCGAAAAAAAGAGCAATGAAAATTCCACGGCGCAATTTTCCGGGATAAATTGTTTGCAAAGTGTATTGGAGATTGTAACGTTTATGTAATATCGTGCATCGATACCTCTCAATTATTTTTATCCAATTAACCAGAGCATCCCGAGCGAAATATTCAAAATAAGTTAAATGCGGTGTTGGATGGTAAAAGCTTTCAATTATTACACACATACATTTATATATATATATATATATATATATATATATATATATATATATATATATATATATATATATATATATATATATATATAATACCTTGATCGAAAATGAAATTAAATATTGTGATAACTATGTTTTCGATTTTTCAATTTAATTGCCATGTTTTTCATTGAAAAACTAATGATACAAACTATCCATATACTCGAATTATTTTATATATATTCAATTAATATAATCACTTGAAAGGAAAGCTCGGAAAATGGTATTTTTTTATAAACCAGTGGCATAACTTGGAGGTTACAAATAATTTCTTATAATAACGTAAGATAACCGTGAATTCTTTATGAAATAGGCCAGGGAGTAATTGTGGGTTATAAAAACCATCACCATCGGATTTTAAAAAAAATTGGCTTTGGAATTTTTCACTCATACCTTTCATCAGTAAATTAACCGATTTTTATCAACCGAAAATTCTGTGCCATTCAAATTCAAGCCGTAATCGACACATTGTCTACGGGGAACGTGGATTCCACGACAAAAGCGTTTTTGCGTATGTCCGGGGCGCGCATATCACTGCCACTACGCGTTTGATCGACTGTAACTTTAACAGCGTTTTGTTTTTTTCAAATATTTTTTTTTAGTTAGTTATTTAATAGTTGTAGTATTACAGAAAAATATTTTGTGACCTTGAGGGGATTTTGGGCAGATGCATATAAAACATTTATTGGAAATTTTTGTTTAATGTTCAATAGTTACTACAAAATAGACACCATTTAAGAATTTATTTATTTATTATACTGTTATAATCTCTTGTTTTTTCAACAGCCGATTTCTTATCGGTAGAGTACTTAGTGGTTGTAGTAATATAATAACATTTCTCGGGGGATTTTGGGTAAGTGCAAATAAAGCCATTCGCTCGAAATATTTTATGGATCTTTTACAAGGTGTATGATTAGGTTTTTTTTAATTATTTATATTTAGATTTATTGTATAGACGTTTTACACGAAGACACAATTTTGCTGTCGTCATAAGTCAGTTATAAACGAAACATTACAGGGAAAGTAACAAATTATGTTTTGTCTTCGCGATTGTGTGACAGTTTTTTGCAATTTTGGTTAAATTAAAAAAAAATGGAACAAGATATATTCATTTTATGAAGACTCTCCATCAGAAGTTAGTGATAACGATAATAATAATGAAACATCTGTTGTGATAATAAAGTAATAAGCTAATTACCATGAAATATCAAACACACAAACCGTCCAAAAAAATATTCAAAAATTTAACTTCTAAAAAGCTGAACGCTAAAAATATTTCTTTTAAATATTTACTGAATAGAAAATGTTGGAGCTGAAGAGTTAAATTTTCAGCTCAATGCGTTAATTAATATAGAATTTTTGACGTTTTTTGTAAAAAAAAACGTTGCATCAAATTTCGGCCAATTGAGCAAAATTTTCCCTTAAATCTATGTAATCTATGAAAATATGTTTACGTTTGGTGTTATAAATTGTCCTTTATTGTCTGCAATTGCGAAATAAATAAAAACATCAATGTTCGCTTCTGTTGTCACGGGCGCGATGTTTTTTCTTGCTCACATTCGATACGATGTGCCAAGTGCAAGTGAAACTCGCTGAGAACGAGTGCTAGAAAAATACAATTATCGACTAAATTATGAAACATATCATGAATAATCCATTTTTAAAAAAAAATCAAGATATTGATGTAGAATGGAGGAAACGAAAGTAGCAAACGCGATCAATCCTTACTCACAAGATATTATACTATATTTTTCTTCGTGGATTCCTTTTACTTTTTGTTTCAATCACTTTTTCATTAGATTGAAGAACATCACATCACAGTAATCCATCATAAAAGTATCAATGAGATTGAAAACATTTTTTCTTCATAATGTTTATGTATAAATTAAATTGTTTGTAATACACCAAATACTAAAATGAATGGTATTTGTAATTTTATCGTTGTTTTTGACTAAAATCAACCTAGCAGACAAAGGGTTATGAACGATTTTTACGACACAATTATAATGAATTTTAATTTGTTTATTTTTAGGTGGTGCAAAAAAATGTGTCAATTGAGTCTAAAAAAATATTCGTACCAATTAAGAGAATTTCCTTCTCGCGTTTCACGAAGGCCACCTGACTAAAGGCATGAGAATAAAACAATCGATAGTCTTAACGTAAATATAACTCGAAACCGGAGAACACAACAAGAGCGCCACGTAATAGGCTCAAATAATATATGGAGTGTAAAAAATGGCGCCAAAAATAGACGGGATCAAGGGGGACCCCCCGACAATAATTGTCGACGATAAATATTATAGACGGGAAATAAATACCGACGGGGCGAAATGTATCGGATCTCTGTGCGCGATATCGATTATTTAAATGTGCATTAAATTTGGATGGTATCGGCATAGATTGCCGGGTGGCTGACCGGGGGGTGGGGCGCCGGTGGCGTCCAGGGGTGGAGCGGCGGAGGAAGGCCGCGCGCCCCGGGCGCCATTCAGTCTGGGACCGCACACAGCTGTACGCATTGCGTATCAGGTATAAAAAAACTCGCCCGAATTATTATTTTATAAAAATATAAAATAAAGTGTGGCTTTGTATACGTTTATTACAAGAATAATATCTCGGAAAGATGAAATCAGTATATATTTTAATAACGCGAAACAAAAGGTTTTAGAGATTTCAGCATTTTTTCCGAATCAACGTTTGAGCGGCGTTTAATTTGGTATAAATTATATCCACCAATATAACACGATATATATATATTATTCTAAAAACCGCATAAAAAAGCCACTTATTATATTATATAATAACAAGGAATAAAACATTATCTGCCCACAATCTACATGAGCGATATTCCGATTCAAAAGAATAAAAAATACCCTCTTGGTGTTATACTCTGATGCCATAATCAAGAGAAAAAAATAGCTAACAACTTTAAAAAATGATGTGACATATGATTAATACAAATCAACCTCTCATGTCACTAATCTTTTTCTCTTTACAAAAATATAAAATCCGGGCAATACCCTTATTCCATGGAATTCCCAATTTAAATAAAAAGCTTTCATGAAGACTCCATGTAGAATTCGTAATTAAGAAAATCAATACAAGTAACGCGCTCCTTCGTCCTCTCATATGCAAAAACAGTGTCCTTCTTCTAAAATTGAAAAAAAAAAACTTTTCAGGAAAATAAATATGACACTACGCATCTTAGTTTATTCACAACACAGTCATACGCAAAGATCTAAAAATCCTCCTCCTCAAAGAACTTAATAAAAATTATGTCACTCCCTTAAACGACAATCTTCATAAATTTACAGATATAAACCCTTTCCTTTCCTCCCTCGCTAAATATGACTCCCTTTCATAGAATTCCCTTACTTAAAAAAACAAATTCCCACTAAAAAACAAAGAAAAGTAGATAACATAAATAATTCAACTCAGTCCACTTGTTTTCTATTTTAAAACAATCAACTTCTTAGCAAATTTTAGCTTGCTTCTTTTCTTTTTTTCTTCATCCAATGTATATAACACTTTATCTTTACATGTATTTTTCTATATATTATAACTTGTTTATTCTTATCGCTTCTTATTTATTTAATTATAAAAAATCATACATCAATAGCCATATATGTTTGAACTGTTTACGACCTAATTTTATTTAATTTTGTTTTAGTTCTATTGTTTTACATTTTTTTCTCAAAGGCTGTTAAACACTTGAGCGCCAGCAACTTACTGGTGAGCTACAATGCAACTTAGCATTATGCCGACGCTCTGACTGTGCCGAGAGTGGCAGCGAAAAATTCCAATTTAATTAAATATATAAAATTAAAAAATGTATAAGTTAAGAAAAACTCAGACGAAATTATTAAACGAAGAAGAAAATGAGCAGAAAAATGTGTTTGATTTTTACGAAAGATACAATTTTTTTGAGTATATAGAAACCTGATTTTGAAACTTCTCGTCTAATTTTAACAAACAAACTTCATTTTTTGAGTAAGAAACTATTGGATACCCCAAGTTTTTGATTTTTCTCGAAAATCTGTTTTATTATATATACACATCACAAACTTCTTGTATTTGTCTAAAAAAGTCTATAAAATAAATATTATAAATAATCCCTTTCCTTCAATATCTGCAATTGGGGGGGAGAATAAAAACAACAATATTCGCTGCTATTGCCCCGCGCGCGATGTTTTATCTTGCTCGCATCCTGTACGATGTACCGAGTACGAGTGACACGTGGTTCGAGAGCTCAATTAACTACGGATTTGATGTAAATATAGATTACAATACATTCGAATTAGGAAAAAGTTAGATGTTAATAATATGACGGAGATATGGAGAAATCTTTGTGTTATTGGATAAGTAATCAAAATCAAGAAAACATCAGTCTGAGTACTTCAATGATTCAAGCTAAGGCTTGCATAAAGATTGGAAGGCTAGACTAAACGAAGATTCTAACACAGTGTTTCATGCAAGTAACGGCTGGTTTTCATATTTTAAAACAAGGTATTCTTTACACAATATTAAATTCACTGGAGAATCAGCTGATGCGATGAAGATGCTGGAAAGAATTTATTTCCTCATTGTCAAAAATTATTGTAGTAAAGCCAAAGACGGGACTGGTTTATTTTAGAGAAAATGTCTAATCGTACATTCCTATCGAAGGAAGAATCAGTTGCCCCTGGACATAAACCTCTAAACTTAACAGTAAATATGTTAATGAATGATTGAATCTCATTCTGAACCCTTGACTTATGAATTTCAATTGACCGGACAAGAGAACTAAAATAGTATACAAATTGAAAGTGAGTAAGAAGAACCAGAAGAAAATCATCAAGACCTTAACAATAAAACATGAACGAAGCTTTACGCATCCTTTCGAGATGCATTTTGGAATATTATGGAAGAATGTGATCCCAATGGAGAACGCATATCTCAAGTGCGTAGGGCGATCCATAATAGTACTGCATGTTACAGAACTCTCTATGAAGAAAAGAAAAAAAGTAGTAAAATACAAATAAACCTTTACAGGTTTATTAAGAGAATATAATTTTTATTTAATATGTACTTATTATTAGTATATGTAATGCGTTAAGCAATAATTCTTTTGGTGTTTTGCATCCCTCTACTTTCGAACATTTAACTTTCGCACACATTTTCAGGAACCAATCATGTGCGAAAGTCGAGGTCCGCCTGTACAAATACAGAATCTAAATACATAGATTTTAATCTTGATTATCTAAAATGTCATCATTGATTATGCTAATTTAAATTCATACTACGGGACACATTATTTGAATGCAGATGAATGCTTTCACAGGGTGTACGCGTATAAAGTGGTGGTGATATGCAAATGGTGATACGTATCCGCATCGGGGTGAGGTCACCATGGATATGGGTGGTGATAATTTATGTCCATAGGTACCTCCGCAAACAGACACTCGATATACACGACTACCCCGCCCGGGGCTAATAGACCGCAAATCTATTAGGTAATGAATTACACCGGACACGGGAAAACATCCGGCTGCATCGGCTTAAATTAAATTTCAAAAATTACGTGTAATATAGACGGGCGGGGGGGGGGGGAGATTGGCCTGGAAAATGACCCGGAAAATGCCCCAGGAGCGAAACTCTCCAACCGTGAAAGAGTGGAGGAGATTAATAGCAAAATGCCGCCGATTATGACTATGTATAGCCGGTATTATTATTTCGACCGTTACTTGGAAAAAATATCTGCATGCGACATATTATTATTTAAATGGAAATGTATGCCAGTACGTTACGCATATGCAGGCTATATATGGGTCAGGTCAGGTGTACTCGTGTTACACAGAAGAGCTGACATGATGGCGAAGCCGGTTCTGAAGCAAAATTGTAATACTGGGTTATGAAACATGCACCACGATAAAAAAAAAACAACCCAGAGTAACTATTTAGAGCAGCTTTGTAAAGCTCTGAGGAAGGCTACCTAATGCATATAAATTAATAGTACGTATATCTTATTATTATTACAATTTAAATGATCTATGGCAATGATTTCCACTCATTCGCTAAGTGTACGATGATAGGATCTTCATTTGGTGCAAAAAATACTAGACTAAATCAATATATTATGTGTTTAAATTTAGATATAACGTAAAGTTTAAAATAGGATCATTGAAGTGATATTCTACTAGAGTGGCAGATAATAATGATTATTAATTATTTATTGTAATTATTAAAAATATATATACTTCAATATTGAAATATTTGTTCCAAAAATCATTTTCATCTACAGAGCTCCGAACCGTAACCGAACCGAATACCAAAAACCGGAAAAAAACATTATTTTGGTCGAAATGAAAACCGGGACGAAAAAAACAATTTACAAAAAAAATTCAATCTAATGCTAATTCATGGAATTAGCACTAGAGACACAAAGATTCTCTATTTCAACAGACCTAAACATAGAACATATATTAACCCTTTTACTCCCATGGGGGCGATCATCCTCCCCAACCGGTGTATGCGAAAATTTCCATGAGGTCGATCATCGGCCTCAAAACTTAAAAAAAAATATGCTAAATATTATATATTTTTTTTCGTTTAATTTAAATTTATAATTTTTAAATCTGGGGTGACATGTTCAAAGTTTATGACTTATATTCTATGCATAAAAGTGCACATCCTCATTTGTCTAAAATTTCAACGGTGGTTTTAGAAGCTCCAGCAACACAACTCAGTGGTGAAAGCGCCTTATCTGGCTTAAAGTTTATTCTACGAGAAAATAGAAATAGTTTAATTGAAAATATATTCGGATATATTTTAGAATTAGAGGTACTTTAATCATTTTTAATTATAATAAATAAATACACAAGGATCGTGCTCACTTCAACCGTGAATATACAAGTCGTCCGAATGGGGTCTATTATAATGAAAAGACCACAAGCATATTTATAAACTCTTCAGCAATATCTTAACATAAAAATTGATTATTCTAATAATAAATATAATTCTTTATTATATGCATCATAATTTTCGATTTTTATATTAACACATTGCCTACGGGAGACGTGGATTCCACGTCAAAAGCGTATTTGTGTATGTCCGGGGCGCGCATAACACACGCTAGCCGACACTACGCGTTTGATCGGCTGCAATATTTACAACGATTAGTCTTTTTTTAATATTTTTTTGGTTAAATACTTCAGACCTTGAGGAGAATTCCGAAAAATGCGGCAAGTGCATATAAAGCCATTTATTCAAAATATTTCTATGGCTGTTCTCGGCAAGGAGTGTGATTTATTTAAAAATTGATTGATTTATTCGATGTTTCATTTAAGAATTCATTTATTACTCATTGTAATATTTTCTCATTGATAGAATGTTTTATTTTTGATGAATAAATTCTTACTGGTGTGATATCGTAATTATTCTCTTCAATTTATGACGTTCCTCAACATTCGGGGCTTTAAAAACAGCTGTTGTGGATATTAAGAGTTATGGCCTGTCCAGCGACCCAAGGGCTAATGACCTTAACATTTTAAAAGCACAAACATTCAATATAAATATTTAAAATTCACCAATCGAAAGACCATTTTAAAACCATGTTTTATAAAAAAAAATCAATTTAGCCAGTTACTAAATTATTTGATGACTCCTGCTGTGGGATATAAATTATTTTTTTTACAAGAACTATCCATCAAATGTTGAAGTTCAAGTAATTTAATTTTTGGCTCAATATTTTGATTAATAAAAGAGAAATGATTTTTTTTGTAAAAAAATCTCAATGTGTTAATCGGCAATGTGTTAATTAATACGACGACACTGACGACACGCCGCCGGTAAACCGACCGCCAAATTTTCGCGGTACATGTCACTAGTATACGTTTCACTCGCGCTTGGCACATCGTACCGGATGCAAGCGAAAAAAACATTGCACTCGTAGCTACAAAAGTGAATATTGTTGTTTTTTATTTTTTTCGTAATTGAGGATAATAACTGACGTTAGACTTTTTTTGATAAATACAAAATTTGATTTTTTGATTTTTCTCGAATAACTCTTTTAATATTTATTTATTTGACTACGATGGATGGCATTACAAAAAGATTATAAAGAATGACTCTCTCACACTAATATTCCCTGAAGTGTCAAACCACACTCTGGTTAATTTTAATTTTAATATTATTTCAGTTGAGTTGAAATTTATATTATTTGTTTTATTAATATAAATATGTATTCAACGAAGGATAGATGGCATTAAATTAATTAATTCCAACGCGCCAAACCATTTACATCTCAGTCTCTTCCTCTTGCATACTCCCTGGCCAGTATTATAAAGAATTCCCTGAATTCATCGTCGGTCGCCTATCCGTCTGTTTACTTAGCTCAGTTATGATTAACTTGCATTATCGAAATAATATGCATTGTAGTCATATAAATAGATAAATTATGTATTATATAATCGAGATCCATTATATGTTACGTAGAGTCAAATGTTTCTACAGATTCAATATGAAGTATTAAATTTCGCGGTAACCAATAAAGCACCAGAAAATCCGCATTCACGTTGCGTTTAAAACCAAGCACGAATGCGCAATTTTCCAATTTACCCATACAAAAATACGTAACCAACACATTCTACAGATATTCGAGAGAAGCCGGGTCGTCTGCTTTGGCTCGTATCGATTTTCTTCAAAACCATGCAGCAGTGAGCGGCCACCTACCCCCTTCGTTTAACGGTCACGATTCCAGGAAACATGTTTTCCACACATTTTAATTATTTAAAAACAGAAAAAACCCACACGGGGCCGCGCCATGTCGCAGGAGCACACCACGTCAATGTCCTATGGCAACATTTCAATTTTTCAAGAAAGAAAAAGCGACAAACGAACGCCATCTCTGCGCGCATCTTTTCACATTTTCCGCACAAAGACCACATTCAAAAATTGACCTGGATCAAGACGCAAAGGAAAAGGGAAGAGGTGAAAACCTAAATAAACACGGTGCGGCCCAACAAACAGTGTTGGGAACGAAGAGTGTAGAACATATTCATCAGAGTGGAATAACCCGCCATTAAAGGAATTGTCTCTCATCTGCGGTCGGGTTATTTGGACGACTCGCTCGAAAATCGAACTCGGTGTCGGGTTTCGAGTTACAGATTTTTGGCTCGTGTCAGAAACCTGCGTGTCGAAAAAAATTACAACGAGGTCGGATGAATAAGTCACGGCCATTTACTACGAGTTCGCACAGATGACCTTCATCACAAAACTGGCGTATAATAAATAGAGCACTGATCATTATTGAACGAAGGCCGCTGATAACGTCTGGGGATGAACACAATGGCGGCAAGTTGGATTTAGTCCAGCGGGAGATGGAGTCCCAAGATTCACTTGGACTTGTAACGCCGTCAACTGGATAATTGATTGATCGTCGTTATTACACGACTTCATTTATTACGTTAATCAAATATATCATTTTTCCGAAAGAAAAGTTTCTTCTGAAGCTGAAATCAGCGAATTCTACGTCTCGTGCGAATCAGAATGAAGCAAAAATAATATTTATGCAACTCTTTAGCATATAAAAATGGCTTAATTTAATACAAATCGAACGTAAATGGTTAGAAGAGTCTCCAGCAACTAGTGAACTAGGGCAATCACCAAGAACTTTAGGTTCATCCATTACTTTATTATTTTTTTAACATAAAAAAAGAATAAATATAGTTTTCTCGCTCGCATCCAGTACGATGTACTGAGTGCGAGTAAAATGTGCGAGTGACACGTGCTGCGAGAGCTCAGTCTGCGGTGAGACATCATATTGATTAGTTAAAAGAAACAGAATATCGACCAAATTTTGAGGCATTTTATGAATAATTATTTGTATTCATAGAATAATTCCTTTAAAAAAAAATGATGAAAAATTCATCAATATCATTGAAATGCTTGGGGTCCATGAGAGACCCCCTTCGGACGACGCCGTTATCGAGCCGCCATGACGTTTGGGTTGAAATTAATATAAAGTATTTTTCACGAGAAAATTTTCAAACCTTAATATAAATTTCATAATATAAAGCGTAAAAGAATCAAGACAGAAGCCAAAAATAACAAAAATCACATAAAAACCTGTTTTTCTGCGCTCCTCTTTTGTGCGATTTTTTTTATGCGGTGTATAAAAAACGAAAAAAATGCAAGAAATTTGATTTTTTTGTCGTAGTTTGACAGCATGTTCAAATGCATTTCATTATCACATTACATAAGTATTGTCTCAGCCAATTACATAACATATGTATTGCAACTATATCAGTGATGGCGGACCTTTTTGAGAAGTGGGTCAAATTTTTCAAGTCAGTACGGCGTCACTTGGAAAGGGGTTATATGATTTTCATTTTTATATCTTTAGTGAATATATCAAGATTCGTCATAAATATTTTAATACAATTGATTTATTCAGTTGTCACATACGTACATTAAATTATTTAATCAATTTGTATTAGAAAATTCGTATAGTCGTATTTTTATTCAAAAAGAGCTTTATTTTTTCTAATATATTAATATACAAACCGATCAAAAATTTGAGCAGAAATAAGTTTATAAAATAAACGCGTATGCCATTTAAGGAGGGTAACTAATGTCGTCCCTGTTCCACCGCATTGATTTTTTTTATGCGTTTTATTGTATCCGGTCCCTATCCACCGCACAAAAACAAGTAGCAATGTACTCATTTGCATTGAAACACAAATTAGCATTAAAAACGTCATTAATAATTCGCGTTATTTTATATAAACATAGATGAAACATATTTGTATAGTATTAGAGGGACCGAAAAGTAATCAAAATTTTTTTACGGTCCCGCAAACACGCAAGTTTTATTATTACATTAAAGCTATGCTTATAAATTTTATTTTTCGGTTAAAATTTATTTTTTCTACAAAGTTGAAAAGATGTCAAGGCCAGTAGAAGAAGCATACATACGTCATTGTATGCTATTTTTGTCCAATAAAGGTATAAAGGCAAACGAAGCAGTGAAAAAAATTAGCGATACTTACGGGGATATTCTGAAACTAAATAAGTGTCATCGGTCCTTAAAAAAGTTTAAAATTGGAAATTCAGAGATGTTTCCCAAAAAGGACTACCCCAAAAATTAGATGATGATATCCTGAAGGCCATGGTTTCAGATCCTTATCAAATAATTAAGGAATTATCGCGTAGGAATTGTACAGGCACGGAATTTGAGTTCCTCGTGAATCGACGAGATGGCGCTTGATTAACGTCGTACCTCTTTTGTCTCGGTATGAAGCCGATCCATTTTTGCGATGAATTGCAACTGGAGATGAGAAGTGGGTGCTTTACAATAATCCAGTATGAAAAAAACAATGACTTATTCCTGAGAAGTACCTGTTCCCCCTCGACCATCATTATCAATAAACAAGATCCTTGTTTATGTGTCGTGGATTTTTTCAGGAATTATACACTATGAATTGCTCGAACCGGGTCAGACCGTTACAGCGTCAGCGTACTGTGAACAACTTAAACGAATGAAACAACATCTCATAAAAAACGATCTGTTTTGGTCAATAATAAAAAAAGAATCCTTTAACACGATAACGCAAGGCCACACGCTTCAAAAATAACACAGGAAAAAATAAGGGAGTGTGGATTAAAACTTTTAACTCATCCACCCTATTCACCGGAACTCGCGCCTTCGGATTACCATCTTTTCAGATCGTTAGAGCATACATTAAGAGGTAAAAAGATTAATAATGTTGGCGATGTGAAAACGCACATGAAAAAGTTTTTCGATGAAAATCGAAGGACTTGCCAATCGAATAACTCCCACAAAAAATATTTCTTTAAAAAAACCACGTTTTTTTACGTCAAATACAACCTTTTGCAAATCAAATACAACTTTTTACAAATCAAATACAACTATTTTCAAATCAAATTGACCCTTTTAAAATTAAGACAATTATATAATATTTTTCAATATATAATATATCTCTTTTATTCATCAGTTACTTCAAAAATGTAAAAAATTGGTTCCAATGTATTTATGTAGTACCCCGAATATACGTTTTCCCACTAATTACGTTTTTTTAACAGTATAAAATTTTTAAGAATCACCTTCTGGATGTTCGTCACATCGTACCGGATGCGAGCGAGAAAAAACATTGTTAGAATATTGTTGTATTTATTATTTATTTCGTAATTGTGGACAATAACTATCATTAATTAATTATTCTACATGGTTATTTTAAAATATTTATTTACTATACATGATCTGAATATACATACTAATTTTCAAATTGCGATACATATACATATGTACAGAGAGTGCCAAAAACACTAAGATACACTTAGATTAATTATTTTAACCTGCTGTATTCCGATTTGTAGTGATTGGTAGAGTTTCGGAATTGAACCAAAAGCTGATTGATTATAAACTGTAATAGATTTAAAACGAAAATATACACTATGTATAATTCATAAAAAAACTTTTTCTCATTTTTTAGAAAATTACTTTATATCCGGTACGATGTGTCGAACATCCAGGAAGTGATTTATCAAATTTTTATACTGTTAAAAAACGTAATTAGTGGGAAAAATAATTACGTTTTCTTAACTAATTTTTAAAAGGGTCAATTTGATTTGCAAAAAGTTGTATTTGATTTGTTTGATTTGTAAAAAGTTGTATTTGATTTAAAAAAGTTTTTTTTTAACAAATAAATGTTTTTCGCCATAAAAAAAAAATATTGATAACTTTTCGAATCTGTTAATATATTCATATTTCCTATGAAAAATATTGTATTGAAAATAAAATTCAATATATCGGCTTAGGGTGTTTATCGGAGAAAATGTAAAGCCGATATACAGGCTCTGAGGTACTAAGAGGGTTAAAGTGGCGCGCTTAGCACTGTTTAGCTTAGTGCTTGAAGCCTATTAACAGTGATAAGCGGGGTTATTGCCTTATATGAATGATATACGTTTATATAATACGTTTCATATAGTTGTGAAGATCGTTCTGACAATTACACATCTATGTATGTAGCGATATAGATGAGCACTGACCACGCCCAACGTTAGTTATCCGCCCTAAGCCCACGAGTGGGGATTCTATCGTTCCTTTTCATTTATGATATAGATAATAAATATGTCTAGATGAGAGTTTCGCGGGAAAATACAGATTTTCTGATGAGTCTTTGATTTCACGACACATCCGAAGGGACACGGCTACGTTTTTCGGGAGTGTATCGATCCGTGGCTCGTTCCAGACCCAATCTAGTCGGCGAGTCTTGCGTGCCGAGCTGCACAAGTGCGGCCCTCCTCCCGACCCAACACATTTTAGAATTGTAAAGCAGCCAGCCCTTCTATGTATGTTTGTACGTGAGTCCGTCTGCGATGTCCATAAACCACAATTTCCCATGAGGAATACCATGCTGGGTGTAGTGTGCTTACTCCACTTTCTTTATCGATTGCGGTTCCGTGGCGCCATTTTGATTCACTCCTTTCAAATGACAATTTCGAGCCGGGTGACATTTCGACGTCGGATAACGACGCATATCCGACGCCATTACGAAAATCGAAACGCGCAACGTATCGAACGTGTGCGATGCAATAAATTATAACGTTCCAGACGACAATAATACAACTTTTAATCGTCATCAAATCGAGAATCCATACAGATAAGTATTGAAATCAATATTATAATTCAGCCTAGGCCAATGCTCCGTAGTATTGAAATACCCATAACGACATTTTAATACTAGACCATGGAAATTTTATAGATATGATATACTAAAGTGTTCCAAGAGTTTACAATACTCTCGTATTATATAAACTCATCCATTGAATTGCGCAGTACACGTTTTGCGCGGTTCACTTTATGCGGTCAATAAAAATGCGGCTTTAATTATTTAAACATTTTTTTAGGAAAAAGTAACAAAAATGCTATTAAATGGTATTAAAACCAGACCGAATTGAAATACAATCGATTTATATTTATGACTGAGAAAAATCTATTTACAAAAATTAATCACTTGACATTTTTCGATGTATTAGAGCTTAAAACCATTTTTTTTATCATAAAATAGCTGAATATTGTCATTTTTAATACTTTATTAAACAACACGTAGACATATCTTAACACTATAACATCCGCATACGCCACAATGGCGTCCTCGGCTATACGCAAATTTGCATGCAAAAAAAAAATACGTTATATATTGTTTACGCTTCGAAATTCCAGGACTAGATGGCAGTACATACGAAATATCGATTCATGATGATAGAAAATCCTTGTTTTCGGCAGATGCCACTCATTAACGTCATCCTGAGATGCGGGGTTTTTAGATATTTTTTTTTTGTTAGATTTGATTCTCAAAATATTAATAAATTGAAATTGATACAACTCGAAATGTTGGAAACCCCTGTCCATAAATTTGTTATATTTTGAGATTTTCATTGTTTCATAATCTAAAGTATGTGTAGATATTTTGGGAATTGTATCTCATTCTTAATGATTAGCTTTTAGCCTTTTTAGATTTTAGCGCATAAAAGGATTAACTACCCCTGACTTAAAATTATATTTTGATTATTTAGTTAATTTGAAATATTGTTGGGAATCTATATTTAATTTCTTATTAAAATCGTAAGGTTGGTTTTAAAGTTATGCTTAATTTACGAAATCTCTTGTTTTTAGATAATTTGTGGTGCAAAAAATATTTTTTAACCTGCTGTTGCCCCGCACGTGATATTTTTTCTCGCTCGCATCCGGTACACTGTACCGAGTGCGAATGAAACGTACGAATGACACATGCTACGAGAGCTGAGACTACGTTGTGACATCGCCGAGAGCATTGTCAATTACCAGTCATATTTTTGATTAGTTAAAAAATCTAAATATCGACCCAATCATGATTAATTATTTTTATTCTTAGCCGTTTTTGAAAAAAAATGTCTTGACTGAAAATGCTCGAGCCGTTTTAATGGATGGGTTAAAACAATCTGTAGTGTATGTTTTTCATGAAAAAAGAAAAGAAAAATGGATATCATGAAAAAAACATAGCTTTAAAATATCAAAAATATCAATAAAATGTTTGCATAATTTGAATAAATAAATCCTTGAACTTTAAATTGCTAGAAAAAAAATTACTGCCGCCCTTATGGTTGAATTTAAATAAAAAAAATGACAATAAATGGTTAAAGAAGTCATCAATAACTTGATTTATTAAATGCTTATGGGTATCTGAGTGACCCCTTTCGGACGACGTTGTTGTTTTTGAGCCACCGTGATGAATGTGCTAAGAAAAATTCTAAGGTATCATCAGTATGCAACAAATTGTACTAAACACTATTGTTTTTTATAAATAATAATCTATTTTTTTAATATATTTAAAACATATTTATTATAAATAAAGCCTGATTAATTTATTAAATAAGTTTCTCTCGCATTTCATAACCTACAATAAAAATCGACGAATCCAGGGAAACAATAAATACGAAAAGTCTTTCTATCCATGCCGTAGTTTTTATTTTCCCTCGATTTTTACACGATAATTTTAATTAAATATAACAATATATGGCACAAAACGATATATATTTTTTTATACGAGTTTTTAAAAATTATCCATAATTGGAACACTGGGCATAAAAAATAAAACAATACGATTAACGAATCTACAACCATAATAAAGTATAATGAATATGATCATTATATAGAAATGACTTATAAAGTCGATTAAACTTTCTTGTCAAATGACATTTCTTGTTGAATGTAATTTATGCTTTTAAAAAATCACTGCTCACTCCCATAAGTTCAAACTTGAAAAAATAATGCACCAGAAGCTCCTCAAACTTATCAGCTATCGACTAATCAATTCATATTCGTCAATGGATATTGGAGTGTTAATAAAAAGAAACAAAATGCACAAATATTGGAACATTGGGAAAAATGGGTCAATACACAAAAAAATAAATTTCTTTCTATGTAAAAATAATTTAAGTATCCGTTATAGCTTGAGGATAATTACAATAGAATTATTATTGTTAAGTTAAATTGTTCATTTCACAAAAAAAAAAATTCTCAATAAAATACTGCAATGCAGAGGGCAACGGAAAACCACTGCACTATATATTCCCATAAAAACATGTCCATTTTCTTCCATAATGGGAATCGTGCACATGGTCACGTTCCTCAATAATGAGTAAAAATGTATTAATAGTTTATATAAAAATAATATTTAATAGCTACACGACTTAGAATTGCAATAAAAAAAATAACTCGAAGATCAGTCGGATTATGTCGAAATCCAGTGATTTTTAACTGGGTTTCAGAAGAAAACCTGACTGAAAAATACTTTATTTGATAAGCAGGATTTACACAACGTTTTAATCTTCTACCCAAAGACGCAATTGTAAAATTAAATAAAATTCATATTAATTAACATCGTAACTTAAACTAATAAATTAAAACTAAAAAAATACATATATTAATTAATAAATAGATATATTTAGTGTATTCGTATATAATTTAGTTTAAAATTAATTTTAATTAATATGATATACATTTCGATGAAGTGGGAATTTTATTTCGGTAATTTTTAACTTTAACGTTAACCCTACGTTTCATTTTCTGACTGTGTAACATCGCCGTTTCAACTGTGTACTAAACCCTTGAGCCTACCCAGAATAAATCATCCCTTTTTTCGCCAGAAACCCTTAATGTTAAATTTAGACGCGAGATAAAAATATGTATGTGGACACCGTACATGTTTTGCAAGAAATGCCACGGTATCAATGCCACAAATGAAAATTACAGGAGAAAGAATCGCCATTTGCAGGTCATTGCTCGTCTGGTTGAATATCCATAATTTTGGATAAATATTCGCATCGATGCATAGTATTCAATGGGGTGTCGAACAATAGTGGAAATTTAATTTTCCGAGAATTATGTGCACAGAACAATTATTTATTAATGAAGATGATTAATTATGGACCGATCGACGGCATATTTCAAAGGTACAGCCGCAGCTCTATCCAAACAATGGAATCTAGGGCTTAATCGCTGATAATTATTGAGAAATTTCCGAACTTTCCATGTGAACTGTTAATTATTATTTCCTTAATTCGCGCCGACCGATATTATCGCAAAAGTTCACAATATTAAGTTAGACAGAGTCAATACTATTGTTCGCCGAGCCGCGTTTGCGATTAATCTTGCATGCAAAAATTAAATTTTCACATTCGGCACGGTTTTCAATTTGGCGACGTGTCGTTTTCCAGCAGATGAATCGAAACGGGGAATCGCAGCCGTAACTTCCGGCCGTTATTGGATAAGTTGTCTATCCGAATATGGACAGTTCCGCACGGATGCTATGGAAATGGGATACACGTCGGTTCGGGAAATATGATTGTCTGAAAATAGCACACTGAAAATGATACTCGCCTGACCGACACACGAGATTGGGCGAAAAATATGTTAAGAATATATTTATCGGATCGATAAGGAAGAAAAATGCAAGAATAAAACTTTCAATATTAATCATAAGCATCGTTACCTGTTAACAAACGCATCCGTTGACGTAAAATAATGCAAAATCACTCACTTGGCTGTATATTTTCAGTAATGAAGTATTCCCGCGATAACTGAATACATCCGAACTATATCGGAATCAATGATTCATCAATTTCCTTTGCAAGGATATCAATAATAATATTAGCGATCGCATGAGAAATTATTTAATAGATATTAGCTAATAAAGAAAGGATCATTCGAAAACGACGTAAAAATCGTAAATTAAATATTCGATTGCTAAACAACAGAGAATTTAAAGCGCCACTCATCCATATAAAGATTCGATAAAGATTCTAAAGATGCAAGGGGATTGAGTCTCTTCTCACGTTTACATCCCCCCAGTGTCATAAAGAATTCCCAGAACACATAGTTTTCGTAAAAGCATTAATTTATCCGGATACTATCTTAGCTCATTCACAGTCATGACAATGGTTAATTTTTATATTATTTCATTTGGATTAACATTTTAATTATTCATTCAACGAAGAATAATAGATTGCATTAAAATAATTAATTCCAATAAGCCAGACTACCTAGATATATATTTTATATAAACATGGGGTCGTAATGGGTCTCTTCCAACATTCACAAACAACGCCCTGACCAGCGTCATAAAAATTCCCTGAATTCATATTTTTCGTCGAAAGGCTAACCTATCCGAGTACTAGCTTAGCTCAGTCGCAGTTAACTTACATTATCGTAAAAATATGTAAAAAATTGTCAATTATTAAATATTATTTCACATTAAGCGATATACTTTTAAGTATTTTATTAAGTCAAATTAATTGAATTGATCAAGATTAAATCGCATATACACATATCCAATTATATTTACATATATTAATATGATTGTGAATGTCTAGCAATTATTCTAATACGAAATACGTAAGATAATATATATTTGGAATAAAATAATACTGCGGAGGACAAGATTTCAGAAATATATATATTTTTTTATGGATCGTCATAAATAATCTGAGCGCCGTATAAAGAAAAATATAAATTTTATATGGCAATATAAGATTCGGGGGTATTGTCAACAGGAAAATTTTCGCTAAAAATAGAATTTCGCCATACGCGGAAGGTGCGTTTGTCACGCATTAAACTAATTATGTCGCGAGTCGACGGAGTACGCTCGAATACTTTACGAGGCAAAGTTTAAATTTTACTAATACGGTCGCGAAAGGCGTCGGAAAATTCCCGGTGGCCGGAAAACGCCGCGACCGTCCTCTACAATAGAACGCGTCGTAAAACAAAGCCGCCGTCCTAATATCGCACCGCGAATACTCTTTTATTTCGATCGCGTTAGGAAAACACTAAGTTTAAGACACAAATATGCTAAAATGCATCTAATTAAATATGATATGTAAACGTATTTATTATCAACACGATCGTTTCAAGCGAAATTAATACGAAATAAATAAAAAATATGGACTTTTGCAGGGATGATGCGGCGTTTTGCATTTTTATGAGCCGATCAATTTTGATCTTACGATTAATCGCGTTCTTTGAACGCGATCGTATGCACGATTTCCGCTTTGCGCGAACGCGCGCCAATTTTCGTAACGAGCGGCGCCTTTGTTCGCTTCCGGCTTATTTTGTGACGATTCGATTTTTTCGCGGCGTTCAGAATTTTTCGGAGGGTCGCCCGGTCAATAAGCCGCTCATCCGCCGAATTTCGACGGACACAAAAAACGAGTCGTCGGAACGCAACGTAACGTCGAACGCCCGGATCGATCCGCGAGCCTTTCCGCGAAGGGCTCCTCCGCGGCGGCCCAGGCCGGAGGAGGGCCGCCTCGTTTAAACGAACGCGAAAGACGCCTTTTAAAATAAATCGCCGTTAAAGTGTATCGGAAAATATCGATCGAACGGCCGCATAATTAATTATGTATCGACAATTATATTTTTTTTGGTAAACTGCGAAGGGACGAGGGCGAGAGCGACGGGGTCGCTTTCGAACGATCTCGTCTCGTTTCGTCGAAATGCGCAAAATTTCAGAACAATTTAGGCGGTAAAGCGGCAAAAGTTTAGATGCGCGATCTACGTTTGTTTCGATTCGATCGAAACGTTTCGCACGGTTGCGATTCTGTGTCGGAGACGTCGTCGCGCGTCCCGGGCGAAACGTCAGAATCCCGTATTTATTTTGCGGCAAACGGGAATTTCGCCGCGCACGCGGAGGGGTAGTTACATAAGGGTCTTCGATATATATATACGTTTTTTGTATCGAACGCGGGCTCGAATTTTTCGGTCGGATTACACAATCAAAGGACGCACCGTCGGACGAAGGGGGCCTTCGCGAGTCCCTCCGTAGCGCTCTATTCGGCGTCCTCCCCGGAGCCCGAACGCGACACAATTTTTTTCGGCCGGGGCCCGCGAACGTCGCGTTTGGCGCGCATCGGGCCGAAAGCGAGGATACGGTAGAGGCAGGTGTCGGGAGCGTCGGGAGCGTCGGGAGGATCGGGAGGGTCGGGAAGGCCGACTGCTGGGCTACTCACCGTGCCGCCGCTGAGGGCTCCGTGCCCGCGGCTCGCCTCCCGGCACGCCCGGCGGACTGCCGGCGCGCCGCTGCCAGCGCGCTCCCGCGATCAATGAAAACCCGCCAATGCGCCGCCCCCTCAACTGTGGCTCGCGTCGGCCGAGCTCTGCGTTTCCGAGAGCGCCCCCAAAAACCGCCGCCCGCCCCCGAATACAATATATATATAATATACGCGACATCGAGCCCTTTTAAGTGAAAGATTTTCTTCGTCGACCCCCTCACATACGACATAATACTAATAATTGCATATAAAATGATCAATAGATGAAACTAACAATAATGAAACAGTCAATTTTTCAATTGAAAATGTCCTAAAAACAGCTCTATCGTAGATCCCCGACCTTCATCCAACACTTTTCTTCATTTTATTCAGTGAGAAAGCTTTCAATCGATTCTCGATTTCTCGATCTTCCTTTCCTCCGGGGACAAGAAGGCTTGTTGACGCTTCGTTGTTTCGGAAGGCCCATTCCCTTGTCGTCGAATACGGCTCCAAATATTCGTCTCAGAATCCTCTTCTCCTGGTTATCCAATTGTCGCTAGTCCCATAGGACGGATCTGATGAGGATCGTGTAGATCAGGGGTGAGCAACCCGCGGCCGATTTTATAGTGTTCCTTGGTAGCTGATGAAAGCTGTGACATCAGTGATAAATAACAAGACAAATTTGTGAGAGGAATCGATTCGAATTTTAATATAACTGAAGAGCTGGGTTCATTGATTCCAATGAAAGGAACTACATAAAGACATATAATGAACTAAAATCGATGTTGGAGAACTTATTCGTATCATTGGATAAAATTGTCGGCATATCAACCCTTTAGGGCCCAGCAATGGCTATCATGAATGTACGAGTCACTGGAACGTTATTTAATGATATTAAAAACTTAATAACACCAGAACCGAATCTTTGTGCAAAAGTTTTAAATATGGCCGCTTAAATTAAACCGCTGCCGATTTAAAGATTTTTATATGATTTGAGAAGTGAATATCGTGATGTAATTTACAACACTGAGGTGCGTTGGTTGAATAGAGGTGCTTAAAATAATATATAACTTAAAAATCATATTCAATTGTTTATAGAAATGAAAGAATATCCATTTCCCCATTTCTAAGATAAAAAATGGGTTTGTGATTTTGCCTTTCTCGTCGATATAACTCAGCATTTGAATGACTTAAACGTGGAACAGTTTATTCATAACATGATAAAATTTATGCTTTTGAAAGAAAATTTAAACAACAATCTTGTTGTTAAACAACACGTCACATTTTGCACACTTAAGACAAGAAATTCCTTCAGAAATCTGAAAATATGCCCAGCATTTACAAAAATTAATAACGGAATTTGAGTCGCGATTTAACATATTTAGATCAGAAAAAACCGCTCTTGGTTTTAACATTTTTTTTTCACCATTTAATCACGATTTAAGAAATAAATTTCAAAATTTTGACATAACTTCTATCAAAATTACATGAATTTAGAAAAAATCGCTGTTTTTTTGTTAATAGCATTTCTATTACATAGTGTTTTATTTCTGTAATTTTAAATACTTGGTTTATTTCGTTGATAAAGAGATAATTTGAGTTCTTTATTCAATTTTTGTATTATTATAAATTTCTAACGTGCGGTCGGCACAACATTTTTAAATTTGTAAATGGCCCGATGTCAAAAAAGGTTGCTTCCCCCTGGTGTAAATGCTGTTGGAGTCCAAAATGGCACAGTTATCCAGCATTGTTCTGCTTCGTGCTTACAAATTGTTTTCATTCTTTTTTGTAATAAGTTAGCCGAGATATATGTATTACTGGATGATGAAGCCGTCCTCTTCGACTCGCAGGGTTTCAAGGATTCGTCCTTGGCATATGGGCATGTATTTTGTCTTGGTATCGTTGATCCTCAATTGCCACTCTCAGTATTCGCTGGCATGCATCCTTGAGAACCGCCCGAGATCTGGCCACAATATATATGTCGTCCTCATAGAAATCCTGCACTGTCCTCTTCGAAACTCGAAGGGGTTCAAGGATTCGTCCTTGGCAAATAAGCATGTATTTTATCTTGGTTTCGTTGATCCTCAGTCGCATGGCAATTACCGCTCTCAGTATTCGCTGGCATGCCTCCTTGGGAGCCTCACGGGATATGGCCACAATGTCTATGTCTCAAATTCTTTAGATAACTTATCACAGATTAAACCGTGCGCGTTTTCGACAGCTGACTGTACCTCATCCTCGACATATATCCGGCCCATCGGAGTCAGGCCCCTGACGACAGTGAGATCAGTATATCCTTGTATGATCGATACATCTCCTCGTTGCTTCGAATATGACGAATAGGGCTCTAAATATTCGTCTCCGAATGCCACTCTTCATAATATCCAGTTGTCGCTGGTCTTGTTTTGTCAAAGCCCACTTGACTTTAGTCTTCTTTGAGTTAGTATTTTTAATAAGTAAGCTGTCCTCTTCGACTCTCAGGAGTTTGAGAATTCATCCAGGATTTTTTGAGCATATTTATTTACAATACACGCCACACGTTTTCGATTGTTTAGAAATTGTCCAGGCCACGAAAAAATATGGAGACTCTGATCGTCTTTCCAGAAAGTTGTTTTACGGGACCTATGACAAAGAGCTCTGTCTTCCTTGAATTTGAATATCGAGTGTTGTCGCGTGTCTGTATTGGAGGCGTTGGCGGTTCGGCTCAATCATGGTTTCGTAGATTCTAAGAAGCTATGAGAAGCCAGGCCAAAAATTTTTACCGCTCTTTCTTTTCCCCGTAAATAAAAATATCACCTCGGTCTATACCAAAAGATCCGTACGTACAATCCCAGGGTCTATTGCGAACTGTCATTGGTGATTCGTTCGTCTGACACTTAGGATATCCTAACGCCTTATTTATCGACCATTGTGACAATTTCAAATACGAATTCAACATACGAATAACAGTGCGCGTTAATAAAACATCATTATTTATTTAATTCATTTAACTATTAATCCACTCTCCTTTATTTCTGAAGAACATGATCATGTGCGCGATTCATCTTATGAAGGATTATGGACATAGTTTTCATAGGAATATATAGTACAATGGTTTTCTAATGCCTACCCAGGCCAATTTTTTTTATTGCAACTCTTTTGTGTAGCCCAACACTATTAAGATGCCTCTGCACTGTTTTTTTAGAAGATTTTTCATCGTCTGTGCGTCCTCATCTACGGATTTTTTGTGTCACTGACCACTGGTTATATCACGATTTATTTTTCTTTCTCTGATGGTCCAGGTTTACTTGATTTTTGAGAATCAGATGTTATACAATTCATTTGAACCGGATAATCATCCTATTTATATATAGTCGATAATGAGATATTTAGAGAAGAGATAGTAATCGGAAGGAGCGAGGTCTAAGTCTACGGAATATGGAGTGTGTGGCAAAACCTTCCAGTTTACCTCCTGATTTTTATTCTTGCATCATAATTGCTTTATAAGGTCGTCCGTTATCGTGGTGAAGAATTATTTCATCCCTGTTAAACAGAATACAAGATTTGATTATTATTTTATCGGGAAGCATCTTTCAGTTTTTCTTTTCTTTTTGAACTTTTGAAACCTAAATTTACATCTACCCACTATCAGTACTTCATCTTAATTTTTTTTTAATAATTTTAATGGCTCTTCTGAAATTCAATTCTAAAGAAAATAGCATACAATGTCTGATGTGTTTCTTTTTTACTCAATGTAGCTAAGCAAAAAAACTACAGATATGCTTTCTATGCCATGTCTGAACATAAACTGCACTCAAACATTAGGTTATAAAATACACGATTTCTTTCAGCTCCGTCTAATATTTTATTAAACATATTTTTTTAATTAATAATGGTTGTGTAGTATTTAATCGTTCTCTATTTTTTCTTAATAAATTGTCAACGTGACTAAATTCTGCATCAATCGAGGTATGAACTAAGAAAAGCTAAAAATAATGGTTAGGTGAAATAGATTAATTTGACGTATTTTTTGCGAATATCTTTGATAAATTTCGGGTCATAAAAATGATTCAAAACTTTCTTTAGCCACGGAAGAAAATTTACAAAATTAGAAAACGTCGAGAATGTCCCAAGGGATTTAACTTTTTTAAACCCGTTTCCAGAGATTATTGTAAGAGATGCGATGTAAAATCTGCCTTTTCTGAACCTCCGCATCAATGATAATGGTTCATAATTAGATTAATCAACTAAAAATTTCTAAATAGCTTTGACAATGTGGTTATTGGGCGCGAATTAGATTATTAGAGCGGCGAACAATATAGATTGATCAAACGTGTAATCGAGCAGGAGGCTTCGACAATAATGCAGGGGTCCGCAGCTTAGAGCCGGAAGCTGATTGTGATAAAATCGTGTGAAAGCCACTCTGGTTATGGAACTTTAAACACTATGAACTCGATATAACAGATGTTAAATTGCCCTTTAAAACGTGGAAAATAATTAAAATAAATCCAGATTGTGCTATATGTATTATTTTTTATTAAATACCAATTAATAGAGATATTAAAATGTATCATAAATTATCGACATAATAAATGCGATATGTTTAAATACGCCGACATTGAATTGTGTGTGAAAAGCGGGATGAATTTCCCAGAAATATTCAATGCGTTTGAGTAAGGGTAAACCGAGGTCGATCCTTTCGTAAATGATCTCATGACATAAGTTCACGAGAGCTAGAAATATAATCTCGGGTATTCGATAAACTGTGTTTATTCAATTCAAATAATACCTGAAGATAATGTGAGCTGAGTTGACCTGTTCGAGATGAGCACAGCTGGCGTTTGACTTGGAAAAACAATGAAAAGTCGCATTTTAAAAATAAATATTATATTCTGAACCGATAATAAATTACGTTTTAGAAGGTAAGGGTTCTATGTATTATTTTAGAGAACGTTTTGGCTGCCGAAGAGGGGGTGCTGAGAACGAAAGTTTGAGTGGCGCTGGGTCGTGTTGCTGAAAGGAAACTTGCTCGGGATCAACCGATTTCCCTCGTGCTTTTTCGTCCGAGTTCGGGAGCTTTCGGTGGCGTTCGCATAATGCGATATCGATACGGACAGTGTTAGATTTTCTGTGCGAATTATTCATAGTAGGCTTCCGTGTACCCCCGAGGACGGATTCTCGGAAGCCGAAAATTAATTTTTAAAAATACACCGATGCCATAACAATTAAACTAATCTCTCGAATTTATGTGATTGCGTGGAACAAAAATAAAACGTCGAAGATGGAATTTATTTTATACATTTTTGATACGTTTAGATCAATTTAATTATTTATAAAAAAAATATATATACGCATCCATCGAGCTTAATTACGTACACGCAGGTCTTTCTTTGTACTCACGTAATAATAAATACGGCTACTTTGTGAAATTATATAGAATACAGACGTATAAAGAAAGCATTAAAATCGCGAAAAAAATCGTTAAACATGTACATAATATTAATAATTAATATTGTACGTATTTCCATATTGTATTTATGGAGAAAATATATAAAATTATATGTAGAATTCAAGAGTAGAATACGGTATTCTATTCCACGAAAAAGTTACTCGGGAATGAAAGGGTTCTCAGAATTGTGGATGAAACATTCGCCGAGCTCCACTGAAAAATATGTTGGTAATATTGAGATGTTTCAGCTCCACATGTTTCGTATTCTAATAAATGGAGAATTTACGTAGGATATTATCGAAGAGAACTTTATTCATTTAAAAAAAAATATAATCGAATCTCAGAGACGTTTTTTTTAATCAATTAAATATATTGATTAAGTTTCAGACTCCAATAAATGAAATAATGGCAGAATTTAAATCAGTCCATAGATAAATAAATAAATGATGACAATAAGGATTAGGATTTAATATAAAAAATACATATTCATAAAAAAAATGTTTATTAAATAAAATTTAAACATATAAAAAATAATACTCTATATTTGTCCGTTTTTTTTTTAGCCACAACCCATAAAATTAATTTTAAAAATATACTCGTGCTAAATATAATTCCTACAATAGATATATTCTCATAAATATATAATACACAATTATCATTGTAGCCATTGAGATGTAAATGTCGTATATTGTCAAAGTATATATTAAAACAAAGGTCAAAAATTTAAATATCACTCCAACGTCGAATAATTCAATAAATCTTTAAGTTTTTCTCGTGCATCTTGATTTATATGATTATTATCGATGATGAAATCCCATTCGTTAACATCGTCTAGATCGCATTCCGACTCAACATTATCGACGCCTTCCGTATAAATCCATCCACGACTTTTTCTAACGTCATCGTTTGTAAAGATTTTCACCGTTTTGATCTTCTCGCCATACGTTTCCTTGAACCATTGAATATCTGTTTTTCTACGTATATCGCTGACGATCCAAATTCTCGCTATCTTAGCTGTAATATTGTATTAATATCATTTAATAACATAAAAATATACATATAATTATCTAAAAATAATACCATCTTTGCAAGCTAATCGACAAAAACATCCATAATCTTTGTTTCTCATGTCTTCGCCCCATAGGATCATACGTTGTCTATATATCTCTTTATATTCTCCATCTCCTAAAAGTTTATCTAAATCCAATTTATTCGTCTCCGCCCAATAGCTTTTGATTGGATGTGATATTTTTAATATTGTACAATCCTTACTTCCATATCTAGGAATATATAATGTAAGAATAATAAGCGTTGACCTAATTTAAATGAATAACATAAGCAATATGCAAACATTTAAATTTCTAATCAAATACAAACATTTTCTCTAACTCATCACTTAAAAAATCTTTTCCGCTCTTTCTTTTCCCCGTAAATAAAAATATCACCTCGGGTAACATGGTCTATACCGAAAGATCCGTACGTACAATCCCAGGGTCTATTGCGAACTGTCATTGGTGATTCATTCGTCTGACACTTAGGATATCCTAACGCCTTATTTATCGACCATTGTGACAATTCAAATACGAATTCAACATACGAATTAACAGTGCGCGTTAATAAAACATCATTATTTATTTAATTCATTTAAACTATTAATCCACTCTGCTTTATTTCTGAAGAACATGATCATGTGCGTGATTCATCTTATGAAGGATTATGGACATAGTTTTCATGGGAATATATAGTGCAGTGGTTTGATTTCTTTCCACATATTTTTGACAACTCATTTTTTATTAAATAAAGATCGTCAGCCTCCATCGCATCTCTGTGTTGATCAGCGTAACTCAGAATTATTTAAAATGGTCATCCATCCAAGTATTATCTGCACTTAATAGTGCCTAACATGACGATATTCGATGATGTTTTACACGATAATAATTCGAATATAATTTAGTAATGTTATTATGAGTGAGGAGTAGTTGGCTGAGAATGAGGTTATAATGGCGTCTGTCAGAAGTTGTTTAGCGGTTGTGTTGGCTCGCATGCGATGGTGCTATGGAGACCACCGGTCGGGGCGCGCAACATTCGGTGCCCGTGGACGTGCTGGATGATCTCAGCAGGTGCTGAACACCCCCAGTTCAACGATACTCTTTATATATTTTTTAAATTCTCACCTTCCCGCCACAATGAATTTGCATTTTTTTTCAATAGATTTCTAATTGCGTTTCAATGATAAACTTTAAAAACACAGTATTTTCTTGATAATCTCAGCTCATGATGGCATTTTAAGCATCATTGACGACTAACAAAATAAATAACAACACAATTCATCTTATTTATGAGCTTCGATTCTTAAATTTACTTCAAAACAGAAAAATTATGTTGTAATTGAATCGGCAATCAAACGAATAATCGAGGGTTATGATTGCGGGAAGTATTTATACTCGATGTGTTTGCATATGAATCATGCGAATATATACAGCTGCGTTCATAAAGATTAAATCGGCTACTGAAATCTTATTTTTGTTCAATCATTTATAGTTAATCATTAATCAAGAAACATGACAAAATTTATAGGAATGTTTCCATTATTGTCGCTTGAAGATGAATGGAACGAAAGGCGTTAATTTCGACGGATTTAGACAATCAGAAAATCTATCCTTTTTGTTACGTAAGCAGAGGAAAGCATAAATATTAATTTATGGACCGGACAATATATCCAGTAAAATTTTTCATTAATTTATATTACAAACTCTTCTTTTTCCTATATTCCGAATCATGTGAAATTATATAAACTGACATATTTAATAATCTGTTTTAATAATATTCTAGCCGATTTATCATTAACATACCGGAGGAGGACCGCGCTGACTTAGTCAGGATATGCTTTCAAGTAGAGCTCGCTCATTGGTTTTACTTGGACTTTTATTGTACGGACGAGTCGTACAAAGTCCATCCATGTGGAATGAAAGAATTTGCTGCACACATGTTTCAGGTATAATATTTTAACATTATTGCATAATTAAATACCCTCGTGTCTGAGGATCGTGACCTTTCTTGTTCCGAATCTTCTTGATTTTGGCTCTCCAGGATCCTTTGCATTCTGCATCTCGTATCACAGCTGCTACGGTGGATGGACTACCTGCCCTTTCCTCTGCGTTCTTGTGCGTTATCAAGCGCGACGAGCTTCTTCGGGCTATCGTTTCTTCTAGCGAGATGCCCAAGTATCGAAGAATCCTTTCGAAATGTGCAGTAGAGAGTCAATCATCTATATTTTACTTACATCCCTTTTCTTTAAGCACAGACACATTTGTGCGTTTAGCGGTCCAAGTTGCGGATTCCCCTTAGCGGTCCAAAAGATGCACGGTTGGGGCCCCAAAACATTTTTTTTTCTTTCATAACAAAAATAATAAATAATTTAGCGGTCAGATTTCAAACCATAAGCACTGGCTGTTCCATGGATTCATACCTACATTAAGGCAAAACAATGCAAGGCATTGGGGCCCTCGGCATACATCCCTATAGGGATCCTCGGCTCTCAGGGGCCACAGAATTTTTCTCAAATCATCAAAAAATAAGAAAGAGAAGAAATAATAATTATGAATCTAAAGCATTGCAAATTGTGTAAAAGGGCCTCAAAATTTAATTGCTCCAGGGGCCTCTCAAGTGCTAAATCCGCCACTGGTCAGCACCACATTTCAAAGACGTCAATTTTCTTATTCATGTTCTCTTTTATGGTTCAGGTTTCCATGCAGTACGTAGAAAATGAGAATACCAGACTGCACTAAACATTTTTTTGTCTTTTTGGCAGTGGCGGATTTAACACTTGTAAGGCCCCAAGTGTTATTCAATTTTGAGGCCCTGCCCTAAAAATATTTTCACTACCCCTACAACCTATAATGTGCATTATTAACCAATTCCCGGTCAACCACGCACATGTGCGTGATAAAAAGATGTACAGTTATGGACGATCACGCACATATAAGGGATGGTCCATACTTAACGCAAGGCATAATGGAATAGTGAACAATGTTTTTTGGAAATGTTCCTGCGTTTTGTGTCGAAGTTCAAAAATATTTGTAATAATAAATCATATAAAAAAAGGAAAAAAGCTATAATAATTAAAATAATTAATTTTGATGGACTCAGAGAGTTAAAAAGGTTTTTCCAAAAAAATCCACCGGTTAATTTCACGTCTCAATCAGTGCATATGGTTTGAAATGTGACCGTTAGGGTAGCCACCTGAAAAAAAATCGTTTTGAGAGCTCAACTTTGAGGCCCCAGGTTTTCCAAATTCTCGATAACTTTGACATCGAATTTTTAGCCATCCCTATTCGGCTTCTTATCTTTGGTTCACAATTTCCGGTACTCGTAAGTAGTTATACCATAGAAATTCTTCAACCGTCTTCAGATCCGCTAGATTAACGGGTAGCTGATTGTTTCTATCGATTATCATCAGCTTGATTATAGCAATATTGATCTCGATCCTAGTTTTTTACTTTCACATACAACTCCTTTGAGCAGATCGGCCATTTCTTCTTCGTTGATATTGATTTTTTTTTACCCGCTATTTTCAATAAAAGTCTTTTTTCATGATATACTCATGTGTTTAATATTTTTTGTTTATTTCAGCACATTCCGTTCCTTAAAAAGCATAAATCAAATTTGGGAAAGATTTTGGATAACTGGCGAGAATATAAACAATCCGTTCCAACGTACGGTGCTATTTTATTAAACGAAGATCTGACCAATGTTCTTTTAGTACAATCGTTTTATACTAAAGCATCATGGGGATTTCCTAAGGGTAAAGTGAACGAAGACGAAGAACCCTGGCATTGTGCCTGTCGCGAAGTAAATACTCTTCTATTTATTATTATTATCATATTGTCGTTGAGAATTATGAGGATCTTTTTTAATAGGTGCTAGAAGAGACCGGTTTTGATATAAATAATTTAATAGATAAGAACGATTTTATAGAATCTACAATACACGATCAAGTCGTTAGATTATACGTTATAGGTCACATTCCGAAAGACACGAAATTTCAACCGAGGTATGTATCCGCGTCAGTCAAATTTAAATAATAACGATTGTTTTATCGATGTTTATGCTTTAAGGACACGCAACGAGATCAGGAGCTGCGAATGGTTCCCTCTCGAAGATCTGCCGTCGAGTCGCAAAGATCTAACGCCAAAGATTAAAATGGGAGTCAATCCCAATGCGTTCTTTATGGTTCTTCCTTTTGTCAAAAGACTGAAGCGTTGGGTTGTCGATAGGGCCCAAAAATGTAATTCTAAACGTATGCGGCACAAATCGATGGGTGATTTGGAGGGAGCTCTGAGCAAGTCCGGAAGCAAAGAGTTCTGCCCCGGATTGAAGAGAGAAATCTACGAGATTCAACACAATATCAGATCCAAATCGAATTCAAACACGATAATAATTAAAAATAGTAATATCGCAAACAAAAAAGACAAGAAGGGCAACTTTAAAAGGAAATTGTTTCTCAACAATAATATGGCGAGCTCCGTTTCGCCGTCGACTTCGAAAGAGATTACTAACAACGTAGATTTGACGTGCGGCTTCGATTTTATGGCCAAATCGTGGATGAATTTTAAATTTGACAAAAAGGCCATATGGGAGAGTATGTCTTCGTAATTAATCTAGAATCTGCGACGAGTACGGGGGTTTAAATGTCTAAAAAAAAATGAAACACCTTTTTTCTAGAAACATATTGATAATACTGATAATGCAATGATGATTAATTTTTTATCGCCCCCGATGAATACGATTGATGATGCATTTACTATGGAATTAAATAAACAACCGAATTATAGAATGTTAGATTTCGTTGAATCCACATCGTATTGTGAAACACTTTCTTCCGTTCTACCCGAGTATACGACGGCATGCAGTACTGTAACATAACCTTAACGAATTATTTTTTTTGAATTATTACGATTCATGTGATATTACATGTAGTGGAACAATAGAATAATTATTTTTATAGTTGCGGAAGAATTTGTTTATTTTTGACGGAAATTATAATTTGTTTTGCATTTCATTTGATGGTGGACCAGCCGTCAGTATTATTATTTGTAAGTTATTTTTACGCGTCGTCTTTGTTCCTTTTTTTTTAGTGGATAGACGGAATAGGAGCTTATAGTAATTTGTAATTTTTTTTTACAAAATTTGCAATGAATCGTTTATTATGTGCGTATGTAATGAATGTACTTATCGAAATTTGATTTTATCGTAGCCGACAGTTGTATACATTCAATAAATTTTTAATGATTATTTCGATATATATTTTTTTTTATTCAATATCCCAACGACATACTGCGACAATAATAAATTAATCTCCATACCTTGTAACAAAATAAATAAATAACATGTTCCAATTTATTTATAGAATTTATGATTTTTGACCTCATTGAAGTAAAGGTTTTACCGTTTAAAAAAAATTGTAGAGACCGGAACAAATAATAATCAGAAGGAACCAAATCTGGAGAATATGGTGGGTGTGGCAGAATATCCCATCCGAGCTGTAAAAGCTTTTGGCGAGTTAACAGACTTGTATGAGATCTCGCACTATCTTGGTGGAACACTACACCTTTTCTATTGATCAATTCTGCCATTTTCTGTTTAAGTGAATCATTAAATTTGTCCAGCTGATGACAGTACACTTCAGAATTGATCGTAGTGTTGTCGGTAGAAGCTCAAAAAAACCGATCCCTTTGAAATCCCATAAACAGATAGAATCACCTATTTTGATGAATATCAGTGTTTGAAGTGCTTTGAGCCGGCTGTCCTTTTTTACTCTATGGCCTCTTGAGTTTAACATTGTTGTAGACAACCCATATCTCGTCACCAGCAATGATGCGCTTAAAAAATGGTTAATTTTCTGGACGTTTGAGAAGCAAATCACAGACGCTAATCACACGGCAATAAATTTCTTTTCATAAGAACACCAGGAATCTATATGTCGAGCTTTGAGATTAAACCTCGGCGTTTCAAATGATCATGAACGGTCGAATTCGATCAATTTAAACTTTCAGCGATCTCACGAGTTGTTATTCGCCAGTTTGCATCAATTAATGTATTTATTGCGTCTTCATCAGCTTCAACTGGCCTTCCAGAATGTGGTGCATCTTCAACATCAAAATTTGCGGAGGGAAATTTTGCAAACCAGTTTTGGTACTGTCAATAAATCTTCTCCATACAATCGGATAATTTTTTCTTGGAATTCTAAAGGTTTGACTTGTGTGTCTTCAAGATCGGAGTTTTTCAGATCTTAAAAGCTGGTTAATATCGCAAGTTATATACTGTATGAGACTTTTCACATCTGACATCCGATGGAGTACATTAAACCCCCCTATAACACACACTCTTATAACGTTTGTGTCAGTTTTTTCCTATAACGTCGATACCCCCTATAACGTATTTTTTTCAAAACGTAATACTAACTAATGAAATATCACGTTGAACTTCCCTGTTGTTGAAAAAAAAAATTAGAAAACCTTAACACCCTATAATGTGGAATCTATCTTGACGTTATAGGAGGGTTTACAGTACAGTTGAACCCCCCATTTACACTATCCTGAATTACACACTGAGTTGAAATATTCGCCGCCAGCCCCCCAGCTTGAACGGTCGCATTCACGCTATCACATTCACGCCGTTGAATTGCGACGAATACATACAAGGCCGACTATTCATTTGACACGGGTTCGACTGCACACACACAGCCGGGCGGCCGTCTGTGCGCTGCATACAGTCAAATGTTGGCTAGCGTCTGTGTATTCGACATGTGCCAAGCTTTACCCCCCAATAATACTATCCCAGCTAACACGGTCCCAATTTAAGTGTTAGTGGGGGGTTAACTGTACTTTGCTACTAGGTTGAGTCATTAATAACTTCCGATTTAGGTTGGCAGTTCCTATTGTTTAGATTTACTCGCAGTGAGTCACTGGACAAGCGGATTTTTGTATTCACTAGATGGATAAGTGGCCTGTCGGTCATTTGACAATTATTTAGTGTGGTGGACGTTACAGTGGTGTTATTCCGAACCCTTAAAATGGAGAATCAAAAAGTGCATATTCGTCGAGTGATACTTTTGCCAGTAGTGCTAGAGCGATGGCTGGAAAGATATGCATTGTCTGCGGTGAAAGCCCGATCGGGCAGTTGGAAATTGGTTTGTGGTGATATTGGAACAAAATCTACATCAAACGACAAGGGATTTGGCAGAGAGACTCAATACGTCACAATCTACAGTTTATCGCCACCTGGAAAATTTGGGATAAGTCAGCAAGTTAGGCATTTGGGTACCACATAATCTCAGTGACCAAAATAAGGCAGATCGAATGTCTATTGCCACAAGACTCCTCTCACGGCATAAAACCGAGCCTTTTTTGGACAGGACAATAACAGGTGATGAAAAATGGATCACCTATGAAAATATTGTCCGCAAAAGACAATGGTTGGTTAAGGATCAACCACCCCTACCGGACCCTAAAGGCAATATACATGGCAAGAAAACTTTATTGTGTGAATGGTGGGAACGTCGAGGAATAATCCACCACGAGCTGATGAAGCTCAACGAAACGATTACTGGCGATACGTTCGGCAGCTGCAAAGAATTTGTGAAAAACTACTGGAAAAGAGTCCTCACTCGTCAATCGGAAAAGCGTTATGTTGTTACGCGATAACGCTAGACCACACATGGCAAAAGTGACTCAAGAAAAAATTCTGGAGTTAACTGGTCTGTTTTACCACATAAACCGCACTCTTCAGATCTTGTTCCTATGGACTACCACCTTTTCTGTTCCTTACCGAATTTTTTAAATGGAAAAACTTTCATTAAGGATGAGCAAATCAATTAGGCCGTCGATACTTTCTTCAAGTCCAAACCCACCAAATTTTATGAGGAGGGGATTGATAAGTTGCCAATAAGATAGGGGGAAGAGAAATTTTTTGCGTACGTTTTTGAAACTATCGTGGTTTCCTCTCTTTCTAAAAACAGGACATTTCGGCGTCCCGAAGCCGTGTCTGGAGACAACGGGACATGGTACCTAAAAACGGGACGTAGTCGGTTTAATCATGAATAAAAATACGTTAAATATTATTTTTGTCCATTATATTTTCATCAATTATATATTTTGTTTAAATTAAACTAAGAAATCGATCACAATTTTAAAGCGAGTACTAGCAGGACACTTATGTAATTGTGCTATAATGACAGATTAGAATATTGTACTATGATTATTTGATACAAATTTTGCTGTAATGATTATATATAACTAAAGTCGTCATCTGAAGCTACGAGAATATATACTCTGAATATGCATTTTTTACAACAGCTCAACGATTATAGATTCTTAATATTCGTAAAAAAAAAATATGAAACGACAGCTTAAAATTAAATACGTATGTACAAGAGAGCATGGTATATTGAGCGTTTATCCACGTTACTATTTTTTTAGATGGCACACGAGTAATTGCAAACACTTTTAACAGGTGTACTTACATCGAAATTGGCATGTCGATAGTAAGCGGAGTGTCTTTGATTTTTGGAATGTAAATAACATTAATTTTTACAAAAATAAATTTACGCTTGAAATTATTTAGTAGACGAGTATCCTAAAACGTCCAACTTATAAGAAAGATTAATATAATATTCAGTATTCACACATCTCTATTTGCTATCTTAAATATTTTGAACTACAGTGAAACCATGACTCGAATAAATAATAAATCTCATGGTTTTAATAATTATTAATATGTAATAATCAAGATTTCCTTAAAAAAAAACGATGATGACAAGAACAATAGATCGGTGTTTCACTGTACTTCGTTTTAAATAAACATTTCACGATAAACAACCAGATATATAAAAAGGTGTGGACAAAAAGTTCATGCACCGTGCAAACCGATATAATTTAAATTATTTCGAAGCAAGATTGTGGTCACACTCACAGTAATGTGTTCTGACATATTAATAAGTTGAATGGTTTAATCTAAGACATACAGCCATCCAAAGGCAAATGCCGGGATAGTACCTTGAGTCGTTTCCCATCACATTACCACTCCCTACAAACTCACCCATCCTTCAGGTCCCAGGCCGTAGTGGCAACGAGAAAACTCGTTCGGATGGAAGCAATGCCACACCTAGCGGTTGTTTCAGACTATTGATAAGGCGTGCTATGTTGGTCTACCGCCTCAAAGAGCCCTCCACAAGGCTAGCAGATCAACCAGCACGCAGAATAAAAGCTATACGAAAGCATCATCATCATCAAAAGTTGATGTAGGACTGGAACGAATCTGCAGTCTATTGGTTGAAGAACACTTGTTTAATCAATGCGTCAAAGGATATCCCTGTCTTTCGCCTTTCCTATGCTTAATTCCTGGTTCTATACTTAAAATCCCTCGAAGTCTTGTTTCAGTTTTTAACATTCACAGAAAAATATTAGTTTTAATGTTCTCCTCCGAGTACCAAACCATAATAGAAGCTTACAAGCAGTGGCAGATTTCCCCTTAGGCGCATAAGTCGCGCGCCTGGGGCCTCATTAATTCAGAGGGCCTCAAAGTTCAACTCTCAAAATAAAGTATTCTCTAAAATGAATAACTCAGCTATGGCATATTTTTCCACCGAATATTCCACAAACCATGATCCATGGATTCAGGCGCGTAGCTACCTTAAGGCAAAACGATACAAGGCATCGCGGGGCCCTCGGCATACAGCCCTTCAGGGGACCTTGGGGCCCCTGCATTTTTATAGAAATAATAAATATTTGTAACATCGAGATCGCTAATATCGAACATCGATAAGCTAATAAAAATATGTGCGTGTAGAATGCACATTATAGAAAATATTTTAAGGGGGGGCCTCAAAATTGAATTGTGCCTGGGGTCTCTCAAATGCTAAATCCCCCACTTCTCATAAGTGTGACCACATCAGCAAAAAAAATCAATACAAAAAGTTTTTGTCAACTCCTCATAAATATATCAGTATGAAAATGATATTCAGGGCAATACTCTTTCAAGATTTTATTGATTTTTATTAATTATACAACACATGGACCAGAGATTGAATTTTGAAGAGCAATTAAAAAAAATATTGCCTACGATCTTTTGATAAGAATTTTTAAGAATTGGATTAGAAGTGAATGAGAAGAAGATGTAGAGGAGTTAATACAGAGGTTCCCAATCATTTTCAGTTTATGGCTCCCTTAAAACATGGGATTTTTTTCAAAATTGTTGACTTTCTTAAGAAAAAAACGAGCGCAAAAAGGTAACCCAAAAATTTCGAGAATTGGGAATTCCAACAAATTTGCCGAATTGTTTAATTTGAATATTTCGCGGCGCCCTTATAAGGGCACCGCGGGCGGCTCACACATTGGGAAACCCTGAGTTAATAGATGATCGTAAAACCGAACTTGGTGATTTATCTTTAAAGAATTGTTCTGTTTGGATTTGAACAGAGGTCATCATAGAAAAATAGTACCTCTGTAGCATTATATAGATTTAAAGAGCATCTTTAACTCAAGCTATCGTGGGAATGGATTTTTTTACAAAACAATTTTTTAAGAAAATCTGGTCTTATCACGTAATAAAAGATCATCATCCGAATATCATTCTTATACTGTTATATATATTATATTCAAATCACAATAGGTATTGTATACACCATCTTTGTGCTTTGGGATTATAGAATAGACCTAATCTATTATTTGGTCATACTAAAATATATTTTTTAAAACATCCTCGTATTAACACATTGCCTACAAATCAAACTGATTCGCCAAATTAGATGAACTTTTTTTTTTTTATAAAAAATGTCATAATTTTTTTGTTAATCAACATATTCAGCCGAAAATGACGAATTTTTCAAAAAAGGTATTTATGATTTGCCAAATCACTTGTTCAAAATCCCTGAGACATAAAAATAATGTTTTTGTACTGCTACAATCACTAAGTACCGATTATATTTGAAAAAACAAAACATAACGGTTATAGCAGATCAATGGCTGTCGTAAAAACAAAAGATTATAACAGTGAAAAGTTGAAGAAATCTATTCAAGAAAATGTAATAAATTCGGTCGGCAATTTCTAATAACACCTTCTTGTAAAATAGTCATAAAATATTTAAAATAAATTATTTTATATGCATTTGCCCAAAATCCAGTCATAAAAAATACTTTTTATGACTGAACGTTGTAAAAGATACAGCCGATTAAACGCGTAGTGTCGGCCAGCCCATCCCGGACATACGCAAAAATGCTTTTGAACATACATCTTGAATCTATAATCTCCTTAAGGTCTCAAAAAATATTCTTCGTATTGTAAACGTTGTAAAAGTTACAGCCGATCAAACACTTAGTGTCGGTTAGTGCCTCGGACATACGCAAAAAACGTTTTCGATGTGGAACCCACGTCCGCCGTAGGCAATGTGTTATAACGCAAATATTCCATAATATTAATTATAATCAAAATGATCGAATAAATAAATTTCCCATGTATTAAAAACGTTGGATCAACGTCATACGAATATTCGTCGCCGTTTAATCACATAAACAAATAAAATTGTGCATTGTCGGTGTTATTACGGTCTATAAAATTCAAGTAATCGGAATTAGCTACACACATGGACGGAACAATTGGTTACGAAACACGTTATACATTTGGGATCGACTCGGTCGATACGGCGGTTATCACACGGTGTGCATGTTTAAAAATTATACTATTGAACATATATATATTAGTCACATTATTTCCTATTTATCACAATACAACAATTATGAGATTCAATATTTAGTCTCGGTAAATGGATTTATTCTTCGACCAGTATATTGTGTGCATTTCTAGCCCTCGTCCGCCGTTTAGCGCATACGTATACGCCCCCTATCACAATCAACAGCATCGGTACACCCAAACCTATACTTAATATGAGAATAATTAATAACGACAGTCCTTCGGCCGGCGGGGTTCCGTAGCCAGACGTAAACGACCTAAAACAAAATACAGAGAATAATAAATTACATCGTAATTATTCATAATTGTGTATATAATAGACCAGGGCTGTGGAGTCGAAGTCGTGAAAAAAGAGCGACTCCGACCATTTTTTTAATTACGATTTATTGACCTTAAATTTCACCTCGAGGACATGGCTGACCCGAACGTGACTATGACTGAAATACAATGGAAAGAAGTAGAACAAGTCTTGCAAGCACAACACTTCACTCCTGGTGAAGTTTTCAAGAAGTGAAAGAGTATTATTTTTCATTTGTCTAAAATTCAGAGTAATACTGATGCTGATGGAATAAAAAACGCCATGCTATGCCGAGAAAAACATTTACTGGACAATGATATTCTATAGACTGGGATCTATGTTGACCCCATGGTTCGATCCATATTGACGGAAGAACAAATAAATAGAGACGGAGGAACAAAAAATAGACAAAGGAGACACTATTTCAAAATTTCAAAATGAATTTTACGATGAATTGAAAAGGGTGGAAAAAATTGACCAAGCTGATAATTTAAATGTTAAAATGGCAATACAGCGGTATCCAGAAATCGTAAAAGATTC
>JAGXCT010035872.1:167831-218462 GCA_022495035.1 Philopotamus ludificatus | reverse complement strand
ACTCCGACTCCGACTCCGGCCCAAACACCGCGACTCCGCGACTCCGACTCCGACTTCGACTCCGACTCCACAGCCCTGCATTTGACACAACATGAAAATTATAATATTTTTTTAAATTAATTAATATTCTCCTCCATAATCGTCGTCCATTTCGACCAGTCTTAACTGGACTAATAAATGGAATGTTTCTAGTTGTTGTTTTTTTTAATTAATTGGCTCATTGGAATAGACCTAAAAATCATAGTTACTTATAAACCGCATGCCATTGACTATCACGCTTCTTTAGAATATGCATCTTGATTTACATCTACTCTGTTAAAGGCCGTGGCAGTCTTTAATTGATAGATTTTTTGCATTAGTAAGATGGCCAGAGCAACTTGATTTTTTTTAAAGTTTGTCTTCTATAAAGTCTCTTGTTGTTTTAGTTTATAATTTATCAGAATTTTCATAACGTTAAGACCGAGGCTATCTATCTGCTGAACTGAATTATTCATTTCATTGAACGCGTGATATGTATGTATATGATAAAAACTGTTTATTTAAATCTACTCCACTTAGGCGGATGATATTAAATATTTTTATTTAATTTGCATCGTTTCTGTTATTATGCTTATATTTTCCGGAAAACGCCATCATACACTTTAGTCATAATTATTTAAAAAGGTTAATGGCTTGCGAATTTTCCGACCCGGAATAAAAACAGCTCGGATGTTTCGCCACGTCTGACATTTAACAGCGCGGCCGTTGCAAGTGACAATGTTGTCGAAAGCGATCCTCCACGACCTTGCCCCACGTAACGCGAAGAGAGGGTTTCCCCGCAGACACCCACATGCGTCCTACGACGCCGCCCCCGAATTTCCCAAACCCCCACCCCACTCACACCGCCGCCTACATTCATAACAGTTAACCGGGCGTGCCGTGAATAACGCCACGGGACCGGAGATAACCTTATGTCTAAATCTAGGGATTATGAAAGTGGGCTCTATATCGCCGGTGCCGGGGGACCTATTTATGGGGGTGCGGGTCCACGGTGTTTTTCCCGTGCTCCCCGACGGGACTGCGCCAATCGATCAATCAGTGATATTAGGCACGAGCCATTTGCGCCCCGTCGCGTCTATTTCGGACGCCGGGCCGCGGATATTAAACGCGACGAGACCCACATCAAAACTGGAAAGTCAACGAGGAACTGATGTTGCGAAAAAAAATAATGGTAATTAAATCGAATTTATTTTTTGGGTCTCAAAGTTATGGTCGTGTCCAGTGTCGTTCATCTCCGGTCGACGGTCACATCGGGATAGATTTGAAATTGAGGTTTTTTGAGCGTATAGAATATACTGCCGTTTAAAAGCTGTATAATTTAACTTTTTAATAAAATAAAAAAAATCCTCATCCTGGATTTTCAGCAACAGTACTTAAAAATATATAAATAATATTTTAATAATTTAAAAACACTTGGTAAATATTTGGGGGTGCTGCAGAATATCAAAAACATATGGCTCAATGAAGCTGTAAGTCAGTATGACTGCACTGAGTAGGAGCGCGCCATGGCGCTTAACGGCGAGACCCTCCCCCCCCGCACTACCCGCATCTATCCAATACGCGACGCCAGCAGCGCTGACGGGCAGGTAGCGCTCTTGCTACACATCGCACCGACCAGATTAATACATATAAATGATATAATTTTCGCATATATAATACATGATCAATACTACTGCAGTTTATCAGTGTATATAGACGAGCCGCCCCTAAATATAATACAAATCAGCACTATATAAGATTTGACAATGTTCTCTTAGTTGCATTTGCCAGCTTTTTTTTTAAGTCTCAAGTTTAGTCTATTTGCAAGTTGAGATGTAAAATAATACTTAAGGTTATCGATCTGAATAGTTAAATGTTAATCTCAATTATCATAAGCTTGGGTTTGAACATTTAAAATAATAGCGTCTTTACAATTTTTACTATAAAGCAGTTCCGTTATTTTTACTTCTTTGCTATGCAAATAATACTATTTTTATTCCGCTATCTAAGTTTTAAAACACTTTTTGCGTTATGTAAAAAATTAATAAGTCTAAAAATGGTATTCGGTTTAATATCAGCATTTTAATTCGAAATTGTCAAAATAAAACTGCACGCTTAACCGATCTGTCACGACGGGATAAAAAGAACGCTGGCCGATGGGGTCTATTTTGTATAAAATTAATGTCAAGTAAAATCAAATCAAGAATTGATAAATTCTTTGATCAGACTTTGATATTTAATAAATTCTATAAATAAAAATAGTTATTCAGGATATATATATATTAGTAGAAAAATCCAAAATATCGATCTAACTTTGATTTTTTCTATTTATTAATGAGACGCGGAGGTGACGTGCGCACAGAGTGACGACCCATCGCGACTGAGAACCGCTACCAGATCGGTTTCTACCCTGGCACAGCACGATATTTTTTCTCACTCTGACTTGCACACGCGCGATGTTTTTCCTCGCTCATAGCCGGTATGGAGCGATAAAAAACATTGCACCATTGTAAAACAATATTATTGGTTTTTATTTTTTTTTCGCATTTGCGGAATCCTTTAGCCTTTTTTTTAGACATATGCAAAAATTTGGGACATAATAATGATACCAAATATACCCCATCGGCCCGGCTAGGTTACGATAAATGAAAGTCGTATACTAGGGGTTCCCTACCTTTTCCCTACACCGACCCTTTTTAAAAAAATGATTTTTTTCGTCGATCCCCTTGACTTTTTTCTATAATATTCAATATAATAATAATGCTAATAACTAATATTGCTAATAATATAAATAAAATAATAATGCTAATAATGCTAATAAGAATAAGAACAAAAAATGTCAATCAGTAACCCGCGACCGTGCGGTCCGCAGGTTGCTTATCCCTGCTGTAGACCCTTTTTAAATTTTTATTGTGTCTGGGGGGTTGATGGGGACCTCCGGCGTATACTATTACTAAATAACAAATATTAAGTTGTGATTTTAAAGATATGAAGATATTAAATCCTTATTTTATTTGCCGGAACCATTTTTCAGTTAACCGAAAATTCAGAATAGAGGGATAAAAAATTTTACAGCGACCGAAATCTGCATTTAATTTAAAGTTGTGATTAACAAAACGCTTACTATACTTTTAAATTATAATACAAACAGAATTAAATATTATATATCTTCATTAGAGCTCGGTTTTAATCACTTTTGGTAAAACCCTTTGGCCCGTTCAAGACTGTAAAATAAATTAGGCACATTTACTCGAAAGCACCGACATTGCTTATTTGTACCGGTTGATTTTCGGACTTAATATTAACCCGGGCGTCGATCAAACGGGGTTAATTACACCGGACGTAAATTTTAAATTAAATTCATAAAATATTCATTGCCGCATACGCGCCAAGACAAAAATGGCGTAACCCGATTAGGATCAACCGTTACATAATCAGCAATTAACTCCTCCAATAAATTACGGCCGTATACGACAATCTGATCTTAATAAAAGAGCCTACGGGGGTTCGTTTCAGACCCCTACATGGATGCAATATTAATAAAATAATTTCATAGTCCTTATCGTCAAGTTTCCGATCCATATTGACACGTGTAGGGGCGCAGAGTCACTATAATTTCGGCGTTTTATTACCCGCCCGCCCTCTCGTGGGGATCCCAACTTATTAAAAGTTGGGACCCCGAGGGCATCGGCTGCGACACATCTTTTATGATATTCTAGTTTGGTCGCGATTTTGAAACGGGAGCACCAGCGCCAGGGCCCCATCCCCCCTGAGGACATAATATTTACATGGGATATGTGATTGAGGTTTAATACTAATCGAGCACCCCGGGGTAGCGAAGGGGTTAGGCCGTCCCTCACTCCCTTGACGGTGCTCTCTATTCCCGCAGGTTTGCAGATAACACATCTATGAATTGACTCCTCGGAGAGCCGAAGGATCGGGCACGTAAAATTTTACTGGCGCCATATTGAAAGATCTATCCGTAACTGGAGGGGCCCGAATCTGCAGGTAACGTCTCATTATATATTATACCCCAAATCTATTTGATATTTTCATATTACTCATATATAACATAAGTATATCCAGGGGCGGTTCTTCCATATACACTGCGTAGCTGCAGCACAAGCTAATTCAGAAAAAATATATTGTTATATATTAATATATGTGTTTATTGATTATGAATACGAAAATATAAAACTAATTTATATTTAATAATCTGCTAGGCGGGCAGTGATCCTTCGCGCGATGTAGAGCAAGAGCGCTGCTTGATAGTCAGTGCTGTCGGCGTCGTGTATTGAATGGATGCGGGCCGGTTGCGGATTGCAAGAGGGGGGGGGGGGTTTCGCCACTAAGTGTTGTGTCGCGCTGCGACTTGGTGCAGTCATACTGGTTCATAGCTTCTTTAAGCCACGAGGCGCTTATCACTTATTTTATTATTGTTAATATTATTTAGTATGTATTATTTTTTATATTATAAATAAAATATAAGCGAAATTAACTTTTTTTAATATTCCGAAGCACCCCTAAATACTTTACTCACGAACCGCCAGAGTATATCTCTAATGATATATTTAGGACTATAAATTTATATCGTAAAGAATTTCATAACCAAAAGCTTTTTGATTATAGATTTGAAAAATCAGGAAGCAAAAGTTGGTTGGTGATAAAATTTGGATAACCTTAAATGATTGGCAAATTGGCTAGCACAGACGTAGAATCAGCTAAAAAATATTCAAGATTTCTGTAAAATTTGGAGAGGGCATATTATCCACTATTTTTTTTTTTAATTTAGACGAGACGGTACTATTTGAGATAGATGCCAACACGTATGTATATTTTCATAGAAAAGAAGACAGCTCCTGTATTTAAAGGAGCAAAGGATCGTTTAACTCTTCTTAGCAAAAATGGATCCGCAGAAACTCCTCGTGACATGAAAGATTATTCTAAAAACGATTTGCCGATTTTTTGACGAAGTAACCGTAGGGCTTGCATGATTCAAAATTTATTTATGGACTGCAACAATACAAATATTGCAAGGATATTAAAGTCGAACATTAGGCTTTCTTGGTGTTCTTGGTTCTATAGCTTTAGACTCTTTGCACTGACTTTCCCGTTGATGTAGTATTCTTACCTCCATATACCACATACATCTTACAACAGTGGGTATTAACCTGCGTTTGATCGAACCCCAGGGGTTTGGTGGGTCAGTCTCCTGGGTTCGGCGGAGGACAAAACACACACCTGACTTATTGTACGATATTATGAAAAATGCTACGACGTATGTTATAGGGGCTCGGTGAACGCCCATATGAAACTGGTGGGGTTCAGTATCTTCAACAAGGTTAAGAACCACTGTCTTACGCCCTATAAATCAAGATCCAATAGCCACCTTTAAAGATTGTTATTTAAGAAAAACAATGCGCCATATATTTAAGAAGCTGCTGAAAGTAATAGAGATGCCTTTCGGATTTGGTGGAAACAATATAAAATAATATAATCGATCCTGATGTGCGTAAACAAATCTGGTCTCTAACGGATATTTCACCACAGAGACAGTATACCCTGGGAAGGAAAACCCTAATCTGTTGACCGAATATCGAGACAAACCCCCTCCTACTTACCTGGATACAGTCGAGAGGGTAAAATCCGATACCAACAAGATAGAAGATGTACGTCCAATGCCAACAATGGCCAAGAGAAGGAAACTCTTTACAAAAACCGCATACCAAGACGGCTTGGGTCCCCGCGGTATGGACACGAAAGGATAGCTCTGACGTCACGTGTAAGACTTAGGTTCCTTTGGCCTCGACTGCCATTGGAAAGTTTGGAAAGACCCATGCCATCAGCGAGTGAGAGCCTTGTGGCTGGCAAATGATGATGAAGATGAATCGATGAAGTATGAAACGAAATAATCCATTCGTGTATTAATGGTGTTTAGATAAGGTTAAGGTTTTTTTGCAAAATTTGGCTTATCCCGATCTTGTTCTGAACCATCGCGATCAACATAGTGTTTTGTTACCTGTTCTATATTTCATGAATAAAAAGTTTATTCTTCAATCATCTTATTATTAATTATTATTGATTTAAAATTTTATTCAGGTTATCTGTTCAGGTTACCATATTCTTATAAAATGATTTTAAAATTGGTATTATTTTATATCATTATAATTAAACTATGCACAATTGTTCATGAAATAAAGTTGGCATACAAAATATTTATTAAATTCAATTAAATTCGACCGGATAGGTCTTACATTGCTAAGTTTTAGGAGTTTGCGATATATTCCTAGCATCGAATGTGCTATATATACACGAGATAATTTTACAGTTCCTGTAATAAATTTGCCGTTTTATCCTAATATTTATTACAGGAATTGTAGGACAGGAACACACAATCGTTTCTAGCGTCATTAATTCTATTCTGTTTAGTAGAATTTAGACTGGATGGACTTGTGTGAAACGAGAAAGCAATAAACCTGTCTGTTTTTTTTAATGGGCGTTTGATGTCGAATTAAATTTCTATGGCTTTGATCTTGCATTTCCTTTGTCTGCAAAAAAAACTACTAACTCGACTACTACGAACACGCTCCTTTGTTTATCGGCCGCCTGGCCCAGTTACCGGAATGCAATGACTATTCCCGGAATTAACGTATATGGGACGCAGCGTTATCGCAAAGACGCAATTTCCGGGAATCGAACCGGTTACTGGAGTGATTCCGGCGGAGAGGTGATATGCAAAACTAATCCCGAGGTCTTGGCCGTGTTAAAGAAAACTCTTTGAGCCCCAGACCGCGCTCTTTCAGACACATATTTATGCCCGCGCCTTCAGGTACATGTCGCGCGGAAGCCAAACCTAAACTAATTTGCAATAAACCTTTCACCCGTTCCGCCAATAGGAGATGAGTTTCTTTCCCCTTCGCTCTCCTACGTCGCTGGTTTGCAGCAAAAAGCGAAGATAATTCGGTTTTAACGCGATGTGATGGATCACATTACGTGCGGGTCAAAGGACGCTCTCTCCCTCTCGCTCTTTGCCAGGACCTACCCCCACCCACTTTCTCCCAAAAACAAAAATGTGATTTTCACATTTGTGACATGCCGCTTTGACCCTGTTACGCACAAAATTGGCGGCGCGTGATGAATGTAAATGGGGAATTTTAAAAATTTATAAAACGATAACTCCTTTATGTAAAGCAATCGAGGTGATTTGTATGGAAATTTTTAGAAGCGGTCAGTGGGAGGGGATGGCTTCCCAGAACGATCACCGGTCAACAGGAAACGTTTGAGTGTGTAATTTTCCTCTGTCGCCCCGACCAATGTACGTGACACAGCCACGGTATACTCTTTGATCAAAAACAGCATCATTCAAATCGATTTCATCTGTTTGATATGTAAGATAAATTTGAAACGTTACAACTATTTAAATCTAATTGAGGCCGTGGCAACTCTTTCGCTCGGAACGAATAAAAGAAAATCAATAGTCGCGCCGAAATGATACAAATAATTTCGGGCGTTGAATAGCTCGTCCCACTCCGACTGAGAAAATTGCGCCTTTGTCCCCGGTAATGGACTACATCCCCGGGTATATAAAACGATTAACGTGTTAAGTAAAATGTATCAATAAAAGTTTCGTCCTGACAGAGGCTTGTTAATGTATCGGACAACAACACTTTCCTTGTTTTCCCCGAAAGATTTTGTCACTGGGGATGAAGCCCTTTATCCTCGGGGTCCTCCCGGCATACTTTCGAAACACTATTCGGGATAATCGGGTGGCGTTGGGTGGCGAGAGGTGGGGGCATGTGACCGAGAGGACAGGGGCAAGGGGAATGGCGGGGTGGACCAAGGACTAATAAAGCCTTCTACAGCCCCTTGTAACTGTGTGGTACGCCTCCTGAAACTGCGAGAGGGACTTGTCGCCGTTTTTATTGCGTGATTAATTAACGACAATGTCGGGATAGAGGGATATTATTTTCGTTCTGGTTATTTCCAATATTAGGACCTTAAAGGCTTTTTTGAAAAAAATCTTGTTTTGTAATTGGGCGTCGAACCGGAAATGATGGACATTTTATAAAATTTAATATAATAATGCGTTTGAGACTTTTATAAGGACTGGATCAGAACATACTTATTATTCAAGTCTTTTTATCATCAATATATCATATATTTTAAGAAAACCTTTAATTATCAAATAATAGTATTATATCTACGTAATTATTAGCTTCTATATAAAATGCAAAATATACACGGCGGAGCTGCAGCACCCCTAAGCAAATTGTGAAAAAATATATTTTTATATAATAATCTATATCAAGTATTTTGATTATATTTTATGTATATGAAAATATAAATATAATTTATATTTAGTGTTACGCTGTGCAGTATGGAGCAAGAGCACTGTCTGCTCGTTAGCGCTACCAGTGTCGTGTATTGGATGGATGCGGGGCGGCAAAGGTATGGGAGGGGGTCTCGTCGGGTTTGTTTATTTTTTTGCAATTTTATATATTTATTTTATAAGATTCTTCCAAGCAAATCTTACTTATTCTCAGCACATATTCGAATAATAGAAGAATTTTTATTATGCAATTTCTAGATTATTTAGTATTCACTTGCTTCATCACTAGCATTATTTTATCCTATAGCATATATTTCATGGTATTAAAATCCTCAGCTATCTTTTATCTCAACGATCTAGAGTTCCACATGTAGAAAGATATGTTAAATTAATAATTTAAAAAATATATAGGGATCAAGAGAAAATAAAATAAATGTTAAAACCTAAAAATGGGATGATTTCATTTTCGTGTAATATTAGGTCGATATTATTATCAAAGAAGGTCTTTTTTAATAATTATTTTTGAATAAAATTAGGTAAAATTTACTTTTTAATTTACGTTTTGTATTATTTCATATAGTTAAGTTCCAGATTTTAGAAATAAACTATAATTATTTATTTAAAAATAATAAAAACTATTACAATTAATATATAGGACGAATTATTATATTCATTTACTTTTTGTTAATTAAATTTTATTGAAAAAATAACATTTTTTTGTAAAATATTGTAAAAAAACAAAGATTAGATATAAATATACACACTACTCTTTTTTACACGGAAAATACGATTTTCTAAAAACCGTGTAATAAAGCAATAGAACTCATAGGCAAATTAGATATTGGTTTCCTAAACTAAAAAACCCGTGTTATTTTAAAAATGAATGACATTGCGGTATAGAAAATCGTATAAAAAGGTAATATTGAATACCCAAAAAATAAATTAAACTAAATAGTATTAATACATACGTATTGTAAATTAAGTAAAAAAAATACTAACGAAACATGCATTTAAACTTTCTTTTTTCTATTCTTTGTTGTTGAATTTCTTATCATTAACAAAAATTGTTGTTTTATGTTTCATAATTTGTTTATACATTTCTTAATTTCCAGCCATATCAATCTACAGACCCTGTTGGAATTTTAAAGGTCGTTCTAGTTAGGGATCATAAGTGAGAAAATGCTGCTCAATACTTTGGGCAAATTTTCGCATGCTCTGGTGAATTAAAGCTGTTAGTTAATAAACTTCACTATTTTGTTAACTTTATCACCCATCGGTTATTGGCTATTATGATATAAAATTATGTCTCGTATTGGGAACGTAACTCTTCCCAGACAGTCGTCAATCAAAGATCTGGGAATTCTGTTCGTCTCTAAATTTAGATTCAACTGACATGTATACGAAGTATGTAATCTAGATCTATCGTCTTAGCGTCATATGACGCTTGGAATATCCTCAGGCTAATAAGAGAAAATAAAGTATAGATTCTTTATATATTTCATGAGGTAATCTGGATTTACCCGAGCATATACCCCATGGATTCAGGTTTGCCTGGGGTATGTAACTCTTGAGAAAAGCAAGGTCAATATACTTGGCAAAGCACTTCTTAAAAGTTTTGGTTGACGCTGTACATAACCCTCTTGTACTGCGAGTTGACCTTATGGGCATCACTACCGTAGAGGTTTTTCGATTGTGCTTTTCCTTCCGCCAAATTCCACTGACTAATAATGTTGATATTTTCGATGTAAAGTATCGCCATTTCGTTGATCTGTTATATGAGATTTTAAAATTTCATAAAACAGAGCAATTAATGACGATATTTGTTATTATATTTTAAGCTATGCTATGCTATATCTTTATTTTTTTTATTTTTTTACCACTCTGTATGTATATGTTTGTTATACGTGGTTGGCGAATTGGATCCTCTGTAATGCCAACCACGCATTGTCTTTTAATAGTAAATAAATAAATAAATGTTCTTTGGCGCCAAAGCACATCGAGACGTAACAACGCTCCTTATTATTGATACTTGATCTTGTTTTGATGCGATTATTTTTATTGTAAATGTCGTCTATAAATAATGGAACTAATTATGCGTTTCGTATACACCATAATTTTGTATATTTCATAAAAAAATTAAAAATACATTAATGACAATACAAATAATACGTTTTTATTATTCGTGTAAATTTAGGGATCTAATCTATTGCGTAAAAATAGGATCAGGTGTATTAACTAAAAATATATTTATTTTTATTTTTTCAAAGAATATGCGATCGCTATTACTTGCGTCGAAGCACACAGGTTGCATTAAAGGATATTTCTGCAAATTAAGTTCATCGGTGGCACAATCGTAAAGTTTGAACGCGGCTGGTGCACAATGGGGCTGACCACCACAATGCAGAGCCATCATACAAAATTAGACACAAAGAAACAATAGGCTGGAAAGTGGTCCCGAGTGGGCCGAGATTTCCAGGGTTGAGGCATGCTCCATTTTTGGAACGATTTTGAAATGTTTATATGCCATTGTTGTTGCGGGACGCCTTTCAACTTTATGGTGAGCCTCGTCATAAATTAAGAAAACCCATATCACTTCGTATTTGCCCCGCAATATTATTGCGGGCAACACTCGTAGTTCACACGATTTAAAACGTTGCGAAACTTACGACCACGATGCCCCATAAATCAAAATTTTATTTATTTTGTTGTAATAGAAAATAATCCGGCGTTGTGAGAAGAAAAGTATTTTTTCATTCGAGCGTTCATAAGTTTAATTCCAAAGAAATATCCGTGCGAAACTCTATATATCGCCATTTAATAAGAAATATTATTTCACACATCGTTTGCAGACCTGGGCTCAGCAATTTTTGATACGGGACACTTTGATCGACCCGCTGTAAATATTTAAGCCCCGTGTACTTGAAACTTGTAATGGAGTTTCGTTCTTGTTGAAACGCGTTGGCGTTGAATTTCATAGTCGGTTAGGTAGACGACGCCATTGTGTGGCAGTTAAGGTGTTGACAACGCAAATGGAATTGCGTTAATTTTGTGCAAGTGCTAAATTACATCGTCGTCAGGTGCAACTTCTTGATATTCGCGTTATATCGCCGACACTAATTGAATGATCGCTAATAAGGCACATAAAATTAAATTTTAATTAACTTCAAGAAGAATTAAAACAACCGATTCATTTAACAACATATATACAACACGTTTAAAAATATAGCTCATACTTTAAATATTACAATTGTACCGCAAAGCATTGACTCGGACAATTATTTGCGGTACATGGTCGTAGCATAGACTTGTTGTTGTTATTAATGTTAATTATCACGGATACAATTGAATCTGAATTTAGTTTAACATATACGTACCTAATAATTAATTAATCACGATTCAGTAAATAAATTAAATTTACGTTTTAATTAATATTCTAACAATTATTAAAATATTTTATATAAAATGATTAGAATATTGCTCCTAAATACTGATTTATCGTTTTTCATAATAGCCGTGAGAAAGATAGATATGTGTTAATTAACCTAGCCGTGTCGATGGAGACGCCAAGTTTTTGATTTTTATTGAATAACTTTTTTAATATTAATCCTACATGTCAGAAAATTTTTGTATATATATAAAAAAAAGTCTAAAGAATGAATGTTATAAATAATCAATGACCTTTATTTACCGTAATTGTATAAAAATAAAATACGATATTCGCTTTCAATGCTACGAGCGCGATGTTTTTTATCGCTCGCAACCAATACGATGTGCCAAGTGCGAGTGAAACGCACTAGTGACACGTGCCGCGAAAACTCAGTCGGCGGCGGATAATAAGTCTGCGATGAGACAGCAGCATATCATGTATAACTATTTTTATTGTTAACACGTTGCGGTCCGGAGGACTCGAATACGCGTCCTCGCGGGCCAACGTAGAATTACGGGGGACGCGTTTTCGCGTCCTCGTTGGCGCTGATGTTAAACCAAAATCATTTATATTTCATTGATACGCAGACCATACTTTGAGAAGTTTTGAACTATTATTTTTTTACATAGAGACAACCTTTCTTTCAGAGTTACATCGATTTACCTGAAGTACTTAACTTTTGCTATTTTTTTCGCGAAATCGCCCGGCCTAACGCAAAACTCGGCGAGGAACCCAGCGGACCGGAATGTGTTAAAATAATCCATTCTGAAAATAAATGGCAAGATATTTAATAAGAATTCATCAATATCTTCACTTGAAATGCTTGGGGTCTCTGATATTGACCCCGTTCGGACGACTTAGTTGTTTTTGAACCGCGGTGACGGATCGGTAAATAATAGTATATTAGAATATTCATCCAAAATATTTATTTTGCTTTTTTTAATCCTTTAATATGAATCCCATTTGTCCCATCCCAAAAGTCTAAAGAATAAATATTATAAATTATCATTAATGAATTTTATTGTCCACAATTGTAACAAAAATAGCAATATTCGCTTCCATTTACACGAGCCCCATGTTTTTTCTTGCTTGCATCCGGTACGACGTGCTAAGTGCGAGTTAGACCTTTTAGTATTATAACTATTATTATTCTTAAAAGAATCATTTAAAAAAAAAGACGAATCGGTCAATAAACGAGAGAAAGGATAGATAAGTGTTAAAAGTAAATACTCTAAACTTTCCAATTAAAAGCCTATTTTTATCCCAGTATTCGTTCTAAAATTATGCACATATATAGAGTAATTTGCTGTATGCATTTATTCAGTTGATATCTATAAATGAAGATTGGCATCATCCTGTGGATCACATAAATTAAATTAATCTTAAATATAGAAACGTTTATAAAATTTATTTACTCTAGATATTCTATTGCATTTGTATGCATCCAAATAGATCTATAAATATATTTAAAATTTATTATACTCTAAATTTAAATCAAGACTACTAAGTAAACTAAGTATTTTAATAAAACCACTTTGCATCAATAACAACAATCGTTTTAATTAATTATTATCAAATATGCATTTAATAATATTTTGAACTGTTTTCAGAATATAGTTTTACTGTAATTTATCTCACAGAAAAATATATATACAATACATCTTATCCGATATTCATACATCGTCGATAACGTTCTCCATAAAATCGATTCGAACATATTGCAGATAATGAATATTTACATAATAGAAATATATACTGGAAAGCTTTATACAAATCCTGTATATTTATTCAGACGCACGAATTTTCACGATCTTACACTAAAAGGTGGTTTTATTGCCGAAATATTGAGATAAAAAGCTTCGTGGGCCAAATGGACTAACCCCTGCGCAAACATTTCTAAATATCCAACCGCAGTTATTGAAATAAATTTCTGAATAACACCACGCCGATCAATTAGGATTCGTATCATCGCAATATAATAATGTCGCGTAGAGAGCAGTCTGAAAATCGTCCCAAAAAGCATTTGAATGTTTTTTTTGCGCCTCGAGAATAAGTTATAAGCGCGTATACGAAATGAAATTCCACATAAAGGGATATATGAAATGGAAAAAAAATATTCGCCATTCCCCATTGCGCACGTCAGCCATGGCTGACACTGTGAGAACGAATCGACGTATATAAACGTCAATCAATTGCAAGAGTGAACTTTTGTAAATGCGTCTGAGAGCCCGGGGCATATAAGTTACAACAATAAGCCGCGTTTGAATCCAGGGGTGTTCAAGTGGCGCGAACCCTTTCAAATGTCAAACCGGATGAATGGTACAATGCCAGATATGGCCGGGCCTCGCGTTGTTTTCTTTTCGCGGCCGGAAAATCGAGGGAAAATTTGACACCATCTGCGGATAAAAACTTTTCTCAATTGATTTCATTTTGCGAATATATACGACTGTTTTTAATATATTTTTTGACGTATTATTTATTTCATAATCAATACATTTATCCTATATTCATGTGATACAGTTATTATCTACTGATAAAGCCATTAAATATATTATACATATTATTATGATTAATATAGCTCTTTATTAAATGAACAGTGTATATACACGTGCCTCATTGAATATATAAATAGGACTAATGGAGACCATATTAAACAATCGAATGCCTTTATTACTTGTAATCTGAGAATATCTTTAAACAATAGAGAGCGTAAAATTACAACAACCGACATCATCGACAGTAATGATGATGAATGCATAAAAAAGTGGCGTTTATATTAAATACCATAAGGTATCGACACTAGTAATGACCGACAATGTAACTTAATAACAAAATCGACCTCAAGAAATCAGCACTGATTCTGCTTCTAAATAGAAACTAGGAATCAACAGCTTTTTAAGAATTGTAACATCTGATTATACTGCTGAAGAAGGGGTTGCCTTCGTTTTTAAAGCAACATATATTTTAATTATTAAATTATTAAAAATGTTTAGCTGATTCGGATTAGATGTGTAAGAAAAGGCATAGGCAAATAAAGCAAATATATTATTATTTTTAAGCATATATCTTTAACTTTTCAATGATATGCGACATTCAAACTCATGAAATATAATGTGCCTCTACTAAAATCATCAAGGTCTTATAAAATTATACAACACAGTCTGATACATCATACCGACATACTTAAACTGCTACTAGCACTATACTAAGAAAATTTAATACAAAATACTCCAATAAACACAGGATGATACGTTTAATGAGCCAGGTCTTAAAGGAATAATTCATGAAAGAACTTACACAGAAATAAAAAAATATATTAGTGTGACTCAGTTTGGCTTTCAAAAGGATCGGGCAACCCGGAAAGCTTTTTTCAGTCATCTAATTTTAAATCTCATAGTCGCGGTTTCAATGTGGATGTCTGCATAAGTTTTATTTATTTTAAAAAGGTTTTCGACCGAGTCCTACACAATAAAATGATTAAAATATTAAAAACTATTGGGATATATGATAAAGATTTACGATTAATTGCAAATTTTCCTGGTAACAAAAATCAATTGCTAAAATAAATCATGAGGCATCCAAAGATATTTATAAACAACGTGGGGAAAACAAAGTTGCATCTTATCCCCAATGATCTTCAATGTCTATTCTAAAAAGACACTATTTGAACAAGTTACAAAAACCTCAGATTTAAAAATAAATGTTAGAAGTACGAAAATTATGATTGTTTATAAAAATTCGACACACCACTTGACTTGCCATGTAGATGGAGCCCCTGTAGAAAAAAATCTACATATAAAGCTTACATACCTGGGCTGTAATCCGGACCAAAGCTAGGACCAGACGACATACGAGAAATGTCGAATCGAATAGGCGAGGACGACATTATTCGAAAGTAAAAATCTTTGTAGATATGATTTGAATCGAACTGAAAATGATACTGGTAAAATGCTATGTGTTCTTCGTGCTTTTGTACGAAGTAGAGTCATGGATGCTTAGTAAAGAAAGCTAAACGTCTAGAAGATTTAGAAATGTGGGTGTACAGACGCCTTCTCCGTATCAGTTAAGTGAATAAATAATAAAAAAACGTTGAGACATCATCTCAAAACCTATCAAATACTGCAATTCATTCTTCAGGTTAAGAGACGAGAATGTAGCAGATCAAAGACGTCCTGGCTGATGAATCTACGACAATGATTTGAACAAGATGTCACCTTCTTGTTCAAGGAAATAGTGGACAGGATCAAAGTGTACTTAATCGCCGACGTCTGTTTGCGGACAGAAGAAAAATAATCCTTATTAGGCAAAGAACACGATAATTAATGTAAACATTTTAAAAAGATCTCAAGTAAAAAAAAGAAAATTCCACAACAGATTAAATCAAAGATTGATGAGATTGGAGTCCTTTACTTCATCGATAGGTATCGAACCATCCCATTCTAACATTAACAAGTATATCAATTTTAAAATAAATTGTCATACCAAAAATAAATCTAAAGAATGTTCAATATTTATTATTTGGCTATAGAATGTTTTAGAATCCATAGTTTTACTGTTTTTATAAATTATTTTTCAGGAGTTAGAACCAATTAGAACATCTTTAAAACTACTTCACCAACATATGTAATTTATTAAAAAAATTTGCCACTACATCTCACCATAGAAAATATTAGTACTGTTCTAAACGTAAACGGGTGCGTTTATCGCCAGGCATCGACACAATCTACAACTATAAAGCTATGATACTACTAAAAAAATATATATAAAATCTAATTTTTCATCATTTGTTAGAAATAAGTATTCTTTCATATCCACATGATATATTATCGATTAAATAGAAGCTTAATTTTAATAGGATTAACATTTTGATTTTAATATAAATCGACTTACCCTTTTCTATTTTCCCATCCTGGGCCAGGATTCACTCACCTTTCAGCGTCATTCTTCCACATCACCGACATCAATGTCTCAACTGTCGAATCACTAATTATTGATATATAGAAAATAATCCACTAATTACCAACTTGGTTTGAAGTAGTAAGCTCAATAAATATTAAATGAAAGCTATAAATAACAAAACTGACATCAGATTTTCTTCCTGTGCACTAACGAGATGATTAGTCAATGAAATGAGAACACTTGATTAGATTTTTTTTATAGTTTAAATATATAATATTTTTACCGTTAAATAACTTTATTTTTTAATTAATATTTAAGGCATAAGTAAAAACATAAATTAATTATTTTATCTCTCGTTTTGTCAACTAACAAAAAAAAATATTGTATGTAGAATATTTTCTACGTTTGGCTTTTAATTAACTTAGATATATTTAGCATATAATTAGGATTATATCCATTTTTCGTGGGATGGTAGATATATAACTATATTTATTCTGTGAATCATAGGCGCATTTTTATCAAAAGATTACTCATCTGTAGTACTGACAGCGTCTAATTTATATGAAATATATTTTTCAAAAAATATAAACATTTTTAAATCCTTTCTATACAATGTCAAATCACAGATTTGATAAGCACGCGTTTGTCGAAAAAAATATTTCGCATGTTTATGACATTTTTTTGCCCCCCCTAGATCAAAAGCTTGCAGATGCCCCGGATAGATTGGATTGTGGTTCGCGGTTTTCCTTCCGTTCAATTAATTTTGTTTTATGGATGAAAATAAAAATACACAAGTCTATATATTTCATCACAGCTGGCTCATATCTCTTTCGGCGAACTCTTCACAAGCGAAATTTATGGCAAAAATACAAGATTTACAGCTGCACGTGTGCAATTTTTCCAAAAGACAGATGCGCCCGGATAAAATCCATCCACTTATATATTATTCTTTGGAATACCAGCGAGATTATCGCCGGTTCAACCAAAACATCCACTGGACCGGTACGTGTGTTAACAAACAAAAATAGAACGGAATGATCAGACGCATTAAGCGAAAGTCATACGCAATAAATATGATTTTTAATCCAAATACATAGGATACGATTTAAATAAATATACTGATTGATCGTAAGATATTTTTAGAAGATAAATGTATTTTAAAAATATATTTTATTTGTGTAAAACTCTGGAACTCTGCATCACTTCGTTTAACCCATATTCTATCCTTGTCGATTCCGTTCAAACAATTCGATAGTATCATTTTGCACGTGCCGCCCATAAAAATGTTAACGATCGCTGAATCAAAAAACGTTATTTCTATACTATTCGTTATATCGCTGACAGTTGTTTAACCCATTGTGTTACACAATGTAAACAAGCCAGTCTCATTGTGGGCGACTGTAAAAGGTTCAGACAATAAAACACGCGTTATTGGCCGAATTTTTTAGCCTAAAAATTGCTGTAAAATTTAAAAATTAAATCTGATGTATGCAGATAATCGTAAAAGAAAGGTAGGGAAGGTTTTCTTCTTTTTTTATTACATGCAATTTGAAACAAAAAGGACAATGACGTAAATGGATGCCGTAAAAGTTTATTGCACATTTAAAAATGTATTAATTAAATGAGCTCCTGCCCAAAGAACATACGCAATTAACATAAAACCGAGGGGGCTTGCATAAAAATTATAAATTAGCTTACCGGATATATCTATTAACCTTTTTATGGAGGCGAGATATTTTGAGATTCGGTCTTTAAATAATTCGACAATTAGGAGTTATTTGCTTAATCCCAATTTTTTTCCTTCCGTTTTTCTCAACGCGCGTTTGTAAACATTTTTCCGAACAATAATACGCTTTTGTTCTTTTGGAATTTCATATAAGCAACGCTTCCTTTATTTCCCCTCAGAGAATTTGGCTATTATTATACTGATGAAATAAATGCTTCCGGTCTAGAAAAGTGCCATAGAATTTCGCCTCTCAAATTTGTTACCAAAATATAAATATACTGATCCATTAATATACGCGATAAATAAAAATAGCACGAACACTAAAAATGGACTTAATATAAAAATATAAACAAACTGTTAATGGAATCTTAAAACATAATTAAAAAGATATTCTAAACCCATTATTGAATTACTATAATTTTAGAACATATTTATTGCGTTAGCTCTCAATGTATATGATTTCACAGATAAAAGAAAAATACAATTTTCATTATTATTAGAAAATATCCGAAATTTTGCTAATTTGTAATTATTTCTAAGAACTTTACACATTAAAAACAGATAGCAACATGATTATTAAATTTGACATCTTAAAATAATACACTAAAATGAGTTAGATACAACTCTTGCTCAGGGACTGTATACACGTAAAATATCATAAATTAAATTTAGAAAGACTTTAACGATCTGTGTATATTAATTCTAATATTAAATAAATTTATTAAGGGTATTAACAGTCTCAAGAGAATTTGTTCACGCTGCCTGATTATTTTACATTCAATGAAAACTCTTATTAATGAGAATATTATATTATTACATCTATAATTTATTTTTAATATACTTATTTTGCATTATCAATTAAATTCGTATCTAAAAGATGTGAGATTTATCTCTATTATGTCTTTAGATAATATTTTTAAGCTTTGATTTTATTGCGCATATCTACTTTAATAAATATAAATAATTTTCTATGAATCGACTCAACGTAAATTAATTGTAATCATAGTAAGTTGATTTTACAATAAAATTAAAATCTTTAAATAAAATAAAAATAACGCTTATTACTTGTTTTTTAAAAGAAAGAAAATATGATTTCACCGCGTGTGAGATCCTGCATCTTAGTTTGAATATGTCCTATAATAATGAGTTAATTATAGTGCCCCTAGGAAGATTCCTCGGTGATCGAAACATTCGGACGTTACCGCATTTCGCTCCGTCGTAAGATGTAGTCGCCATCTTGTTGCGCTACACACGGATGCCGCCATGGCGACTCTGGCCATATCCTCTAGTTTTCTCTCAATGGCAACAACACATATCATTATTAATAAACAGACAAGCTGGCCACTACAATCGCCGACGTTCTGGCTGCTGACTTCATCTCAGCATCCCCGACACAGCGCCGCGGATTCGTCGGGATCATTGGAGGAGTACTCCTCTGTAGATTCTATTGGCACTGGATGTGCATGCCGTCACTGCCAGAGATCACCAAGTAGAGATTAGTAAGTTCATAACTTGTTTAACCTAAAAGCTATTAAAAATAGGCTTATTATATATTATGTAATTTATAAATAAATACAGAATTTTATTTTAATATGGTTATTTAAAATTAAGAATTTTTATATTCTTTTATTCGAATTTTCATCGGTATATTTTCATAAATTTGTCAATAATAGTCAGTGCTGTGTTGTAATTAATATTATTCATATTTTTTGCTTTTTCACTTGCATCGCCATTTGTTTCTCTTGGTTGAGATTGGAAACAACTTAACTACTAGCTGCCATATTTAAAATATTTTCCATCTTTCGCGATCGTTGGAATCTAAAAAAATCTTTCTACATCTGAAGTGCTACTGACTTTATTTTGGACCTATGTAGAATAATTCTGCGTATTCAAACTAAATCAAGTCATCATCTTTATTTTAAAATAATTCAAGAAGGCTGATGTCCTCTAATGAACTCTAATGTCGGTTCATTAAAGAAATAATCATTTGGTCAATGATTGAATTAAATAAAAAATATAAGGTGCTAAAAAGGTTTAAAGCATAGGATTGTAGCCTAATTTCAATATGGTTTCATTTAGAAAAGTAAAAGAATTATCTAATTACAGCATCTTTATATGCTTAAACCTATTACTCATCTCTTACTTCATACGAACAAGTTTTAAACCAATCTCTTTAAAGATATTTCTATCTACAGGCGGCTCGTGGATAGATTATGAATAGATCGTGGATAGACATGGGAAGATTAAAAATTAAAAAAAGTATATTTCAAAAGTCACTCAGTATGGACGACGCGGGACTGCTCTGAGTCGCAACACTATACTTAGCAACGAGGCCCCCCCCCCCATCCCGCTGCCGCTCCGCATCCCTACAATACACGATGATGGCAGCGCTGACGAGCAAACAGCGCTCTTTCTCTACACCGGGCGGCGTAACCCTAAATATTAATTGAAATTATATTTTATATGCACTTTTTTGGCTAATAATTAATAGGAAGATTTATTATTTCTGTCTCTTTATATGATCTGGTTTTTTTTGCTTTTATCAGTAAACATTTTTTTTAGTCTTGATGCGAATGCAAACAGTACAGGTCCCATATCTATAACCCACTTTTATGACATTCTGATTTTTTAAATATATGAATTCAAACTGAATAACCCGCTCACGGATATTTAGAAGTATAATGGAGAAGGATAATATAAAAATACAATAAATATTAAAACGTATATAATATTTTTTTTTATATCGACGTATTTTGTATTCTAATAGATCTGCATTCTATTGCATTCTTGCTTATTAAAATGATTTTATTATTATTCTATATTGAAGTATTTACCATATTTGATCAAATAAATATTATAACAATTGGGTTTAATGTACACACTATGATGTTTGAAATAATAAATATTTTTTCTCCTTCAATGTCTACAAAATTTTGCAATTATAAAAACATTTAGACCCACCGAGTGCTATTTATTTTGCAATTTGGTGTAAATGTTTTTGTAATAATCGCGTCGGATTATAAACAATATTGGGCCAAGGGAGCAAAATTTGTATTCACCACGCCCCTTGCGCTCACCATATGTCACATACGTCTAGACCGGTCTTCCAGCTGAGTAAAAATTAATCAACCCCACCTCCCATCCTTTATCCAGGGGAGTGAAAGCTGGAGATAATTAGGGGCTGTAATTTAATAAATAAGTTGTTCAACTTTACGAGCCGTGCGGGCAAAAACACACTTTTAATGGAGTGTCAAGTGACCGTGTTGTTGTCTCCGGGGCAGCACGCCACTATGTAATTTACAATTTACATAATTCTTCCCCGAACAATTTTCAGTGGGCCGTATTACAGGCCACCGATAGTGCTCGTAATAAACCCATTAATTTCCATACCATAAATAAATTTCGACGCCTACCCCCTTAAAATGTATTAAAATTATGTGATTACAGGTACATTGTGTATAATCACAGCCGTGTATGTAGCGAGTATTATCCTTATTTTATGTATCCCCTATACAAAATCAAGGGTGGGTGAAACGGACCATGGTAAATTTTTCATTGTCAATAGTGTGGGAGTGTCCAGATACCATTAGGACACGATCCTATAAATAAAATAGGGTAACACGTAGCTGAATATTATTTTAATTGATCTAGTGAAACAATATACAAATTAATAATTCATTCCATTTTGATTAACACGTTACATGCATTAAACAAAAAATATTCAAACAAGGGGTAAATTCAAGTATACAAAGATAATGAATAAAACAAGATCAAGTCCGCTTTAATCGAGGTATTAGCTTACTATAATTGTCGGCAGAAAGCGTTTTATTACTAGTTACTCGAATGAATAGACCATTCCATCATTCCAACTCATAAAAATGGTAAATATTTAGATTTGAACGACAGTAAAACTTTATATACGTTTAATGATTTACATCACTATAAATCAGAATGCTATGAAGGATACATTTTATTTTTATCGCATGGTAGAATCATAGCTATTCCAAAATTATTAAAAATCTCCTCCTACTTAATCCTAATATACATGTTTTGAAACTTCTTATTAATTTTGGTTTGAAATATTGCTAGCCTAAATTGGTGATTTTACTTTTAAAGTTTTAGTTCTTAAGCTCATGTTGTGACAAAAAATCTCGATGTTTTGGATTTTTTAACTAATCAATATGACGCGTAAATGGCAACGCTCTCGGCGATGTCCCGCCGCAGACTGATCTTTCGCCGCTCTTGTTAATCGCACTTTTCACTCGCACTCGGCACATAGTACCGGATGCAAGCAAGAAAAAACATCACGCCCGTACCAACATTAGCGAATATACTTCTCTTTATTTATTTCCGCAATTACATACAATAATGAACAATGATTATTTACAAAAAATATTTTTTAGACTTTCTTAAACAACTACAAAAAGTTTATGACATGTAGGTTTTATATTAAAAGTGTTATTCGAGAAATATTTAGAGTCTTTAATATACCCCAAACATATGTTAAATGCATATGTTCGTTGGTGTCGATGTTTCATAACTGAGGATTGTGATGACTATGAGCTTTCGATGGAATAGTCCGAAATGCTACTACGAGGTTACAGAATTTCTTTATATTTCTGATCAAGTCTTTATAAAACCAAATGCCTCGTTCTATGCATATCGTAAACTATCAGATTTAAAAAAAACCTTATGTATAACTCAAGCATGAAGTGAAATCAAAGTGAAATATTTCTATCGCTCTAATGATCAAGGTAAGTAATCCTAACCATTCATTCTTCAGTTTTAGCTAATTACAAGCAGCTCTTTTTTTTATATTCAAGTCACTTTGAAAAATAATTCGTTATTTATCTAATTTCACATTTACTCTTTTTGGCCATTGCTGGCATTGGACGTACATCTTCTACCATGTTGGTATCGGATTTTACCCTCTCGACTGTGTCCAGGCAAGTAAGAGGGGGTTATAACTTATAATTCATCGTTTATTTTGTATTCTTTTATCATTTTACTATTATTATTTTATCTTTCTAGCAGGTTATAAAATTTAGTGGGTTTGGACAGAAAGATTTTTTTAATAGCTTGATTGAGTTGCTCTTCAAAACTGAAGGTGTTCCATTCAATAAGTGATGTCAGAAATAGAAAGGTGGCTATCAGTCAGGACACATCTGGAGAGTAAGGTGGCTCAAGATATTTTTTTCTCCCATTCTGTGTGTGGTTTTGCATGGTCAAATACAATAAAAAAGTGATGGGATTCTCTTGAATTTAACTCGTGATGATACTTTTTTCTTGAGTCACCCTCATGTATGAGGATAGTGACAATTATTGACACGAATCTTCTTGATTGTGGCTCACCAGGATCCTTTGATGTGTGCCTTGTATTTTCCCATGTGTTATTATACGTTACCGAAGGGGAAGATCTTCTCCAGGCCATTGTTTCTTCTGTCGAAATGTTCAAAGTATCGAATCCTTTTAGAGATGTAGTTGAGGGTCTGTCATATATAACGTGCCCCATTTCATCCAGCTCAGACACGTTTATAAGAATTGTATCAATTGTCATTGACAGTTCCTATCTGCTTTATTTCATTCACTAAAATTTTGAAGTACCCATTCAACTAACTTGTTCTCTAATTAATCTATTTTATTAATTTGCATAGGTTTTGTTCCAATATTTACTTTAAAAGGTCGTCATCAAAGTCGAAAGGGCGACACGCCTTCGGTTCGTATTTCAAGGTCATGTCTCTAGAATGGAATTTGATAATCCAATTTCTAACTGCCCGATCGGTTATTGGTCCATCACCATTTGAACTGTCGCCGTGGCACTGTTTCAATATTTAAAATTACATGACGAATATTTATTTTAAGGGTTAGATACAACACTTTAACCATTCCGTCATGTCGGCTCGAAAACAACCGCGTCGTCCGAAGGGGGTCTATTTATAATGGAAAATAGACCCCAAGCATTTGGTATTTTTAAAAAAAAAAATGGATTATTATAAGAATAAAAGTATGCTTCATAATTTGGTAGATATTTTTGATTTCTTAACTGCGATGTCTCCCCGAAAAATTTTCAGCACGTGTCATTCGCACGTTCCGCTCGCACTTGACACATCGTACCGAATGCGAGCGAGTAAAATCACGCACGTGGCAACAGCAGCGATAATTTATTTTTTTTTCACAATTGCAGACAATAAAGTTCAATGATTATTTATAATATTCATTTTTTATACGTTGTTTTATACAAATTTGTGACATTTAGGATCTATATTAAAGGATTAATCTAGAAAAATCAAAAACCTGAGATCCCCAATTGACCTCATCGGAAGGCTAGATAATGTAGCATAATGATAATACTATTAAGTAAGTGGACCATGGCCTGAAACGAGCCACCTGAAGGGCAATACGCCATCTTTGCCGGTCCCGGGCCTCCTCCACCCATCGCCCAAGCTCCAACAGAGACGCGTCCGCCTCAACCCCGTCTCTGCAACGAAGTCTTGGCCTTCCAGCGGGGTAGGTTCCCCTAGGCCTAATAATAGAGTTTATAATAGTATGGAGCAGCCTTATCGCTGCCCATTTGGGCTACATAGGCGTTGGGTGCGAATCTATGAGGACAATGGTATATCCCCATTCATGGTCATGACCTCATTATTAGAATGCATGCCTCTATATCCGTGAGCTAGCCTAGTCCGGACGCGGTCTGAAGATCCGTCTTAAGATTTTTCTCTGGAACCGATCAAAACGATGCGCTTCGAGAGCAACCTATTGTCCAGTAATTCAGACAGAGCAAAATAGCACTACAAATGCATTGTATGCACTACAAAATCCAAAGACTAACAGCACCTTTATTTATTTAGTAAGGCCCGTATGTCCCATTGACTCATGGTAAGTGGTTACAATAAATATATTCAATTTAATGCTTTTTTTAGAGTTTGGCAAATATATCTTTATTTATTCTCTTTAGAGTTTCTCTACTGCAAATCCGACGGGGAAGGGGTATTCTAAGGGGTATTATATTATTTATGATTTCTTCAATCTATCAGATCTTGATGATGTCTTCTTTAACTATTGGAGTTTTTATTATTATTTTTAAATGTACAATTAGACTGTAACCCACAAAAATTTTGACTTTCATATTTATCGGATGCTTGTGATTAATTTTTACGTGCTATAAACCGTTCGTATCTATCTATCATCTTATATCTAATCCAGACAGACATATAGCCGTAAACCGCTGTTACAAGTAATTTCATGCATTCGTACTAGAGTATGTCTTTTTGTGGTACCAGTAACATATGGACGACTTGACGATTTAAATTGTCAACATGGATTTTAACATAAACAACGCGAGATTTATGCACGTGTCACACGGATTTCAACACTTGCCCCTCTGATTTTTTTGTTAGAAAAAAAGTAGACGACTAAGAATGGAAATGAGGGCCGGAGAGTCATAATTTAATATATGATGAAGCGGCCAGACGCCTCTAATTCCGTATCATCAGTCGCCTAACTGTCAATCTCTCAACATTGATAAATTTTGCATATATTTTGGTCAAACAATTCGAATAATCTCAGATGGGTTGGTCCACGAGGGTATCGTATACATTTCGGCAATCTCGACTACTGCGCGCGCACTCTATGGACCAAAAAAAAATTACGACAACTATCTGAAAATTATTATCGCATTTTTTTTATTACACAATAGTTATATAATATATAATACTTTTATCGCGTGTCGAATCGCACGTCGCATGCATGATATCCGACATATTCTTATCATAACCGATTTTATTATCGTGTTATTACGTCCGTGATTCTATTTTATTATGTCAATATATATATTTAATTATCATGTGATGCATTCAGATGCAATATCGAATGCATCGCGTTATTATTATGTAATTTATTCGTTGAGAATTAATATATGTGTTGAAATGATGCGCGGAACGGAATTATCTTAACCCTATGGAGCAGAGCGGAGCTCTGTTAGTATGTAGTGGCGCTCCGTCAGGGGTGGTCGCGCTCGGGTCCGCGTGCGCTCACGTCGCAATCGTAACGTAATCGAACTTTATACAAACAGACACAAATAAATGACGAGTGCTCTCAGTGACCATGTTAGAACTTTGTTCACGTTAGAACTTTGTTATCTTCCGCGTTCATGTTGATATTATTCATCATTATTTTTTTTAACGCATTCATTTAATTAGTAATGTATATTTATTCGTGTACGCGATAACATAACGCGAGTAATAAATCATACAGTGCGCATTTCATTAGAACAATGTCGTAACTGTCGCAAAATATACGAAACGAGCGAATTAATTAAACGTTGTTGTACACGTTGACAAGTCTTGTGTGTGTGTGATTTGTTAAATATTTAGCAACCGTCCCCGCTTACGTTAGCCGGTTGTAACGTATCGAAAATTTATTAGGACGTATATATACGCCGCCGGAATTAATAATTGATTTGGCGCGTATCCAAGATATTGATAGCATCGTTTGAATTATTAATAATGTTATTAAATTATTCCGTTTGGTGCGTACTACTCAATTATGTTAAGCACTATTGATCGCGGTATTAGCGTGGATTGGTGATTGCGGAGCCGTGATATTATCGCGTCGGCAATTATCGCCGCCGATACGTCATTAACCCGCGTTAATTATTCATTTTATAGATGAAAAACGCTAAGATGAACTGTCAATTGATCTGCGACGGATTGTATCTCGAGTATTAGTAATCGAGAGTGATGTGTATGCTAGTGAAAGGATTAGAACAATAAGACAGTATGGAATTGTTCATCCGCTTCGTGTTGTACCTGTACGTCTACACGGTGTTCATATTCGAAGGTACGTTTTTTTCATTATATTTTATTCTCTCTCTATATATATTGAATATCTGAAAAATACCCGATTCTTCCATATTGTCAAAGTTAGTTGGCTCCATCCGCTGACATTACTCTTCCGCACACTTCTTTCGACTTTTCCCCGTATATCACAACTTTTCCTTTTCTAATACCTGTCCTACGCATTCACGTCGAAGGCACAATGGCTTTGCTTAGCATTGTCGATGGTAGAAAGAGGCTTTCACTAAAAAGCGCCTCTCTCAAATCCCCAATTTTATATACACATTATTGTGATCGGTCCATCCGTAACCGAGCGCGATCCATTAACGCCCGCACAACGAAAAATATGGATTCGTTAAGGAATATTATGACAAATCATAAACATTCTAGATATGTTTGCTTAATATGTTTAGATGCGTTAATGCAACGTGCTAAAAATATCATCTTGCTAAAAAAATAATAATATCTCTCGCCGCTAGATGTCACTAGTAATTCAGAAATATGATACTATCAATAGATATATACTACGAAGTTCGTTTAATACGAAATCTATGTATATAATATTACATTGCATTAATATATTAAATAGTTTTTATTTTTTTATGATTTTGAGTTGCTATGTGTATTTATGCCAAAATAAGGTCTTATAATATTTCTGATTATATTAAAACCAGTGCTATTTTTAGGGTAAGGTTTATGTTACGAGCATCATGAAATACGTGTTAGGGCTAGCTTTTTGATTACATCTTATTTTAGGGAAAATACGGTATATGCGAGGTTCAATTAAAAGGACACTGAACTTTTTTCTCAAAATATCTTTATTACGATCTGTGTGGTATTTATCATCTTCGACGATTTTGTCAATGTTCCTTTAATTTTAGACAAGCTTTCTATATTTTTTTTCGAAAATTTTCAAATAACAAATTATTAAGTAGACCAAATTACGAAAAAAAATTTGCAGCTTATAATAGCGTTATCATCTAATATGGATACAAATGTCAAGATACGTCAGGATAATAAAAAGAAATGTGACATTTTTACTTATCATAAATTTAAAAATCCTTACTAATTTTTGTTCAAGCCCTTTTTGTATTATTAAATGAAAAATAAGTGTTATGTCTAATAAATTAAATACTGTACTTAAAAATAGTATTAGATTATCTAAGCTAAGCAGATCCCATTCAGATGGCTTTAACCCTTTTCACTCTGTCCACTTTTAGTCGAATCTATGTAGTTTTTTCTCATTATATTTTTTTACAAATTTATGAAAAGCGATATTTTTTGGGAAAATGATTAAGAATCATCTATTTTTTTTTTAAATAAAATAAATAAAACTTGGATCAAGCTGTTAGCTAATAAATCTTTTGGGTCTGTCCCACAGTGTGGAAAAGGTTAAATTAATGGTTATAGGCTTGAAACATTATTAATACACATTAAATATATTTTGAAACGATTTTTAGTAGAAGCAATAGTTAATAATTAGAACCGAAGCTATGATTGCACGAAGGACTCTTTTTTACACGGGTTTGAAGCAACACGGTCAACTAAAAGAGCAAATAATATATTGTTTCACGAATTATTTGTTCAAACACGAATTAAAATATTTACCTAAATTATTATACATAAAATATTAGGACACTTTTTTTGACAAAATATCCAATGACGAATGAGTTATGAGAAGGTAAATAAAAAGGTAAATAAAATAGTAAAATTGATTTAAAAACGGTTATTCTACAGATTTGCATGACTTTATATTTAGAAATGCATAAATAGCTCGTGAAAAAAATTCACAAAAATGAATAACAGATTTTCTAATAATAAGAAAATTAATAACACATTACAGTAATAACAAAAAAATAAGTCGTGTTCTATGTATTATTTTTATCCTAATTAAAATACATATATGAATAATATTTTGTATATTTATTTATTTCTATTTTTACGCGATTTTCTATGACACATGTGAACTAAATATTTCATCTAATTTATCTTTACGATTTTCCCCGTATATAAATTAATTTTATTTAGATGTACAGCTTTGATGAGTGAGTATAACGACATTTATGATAAATTAATTAATTGCTACCGCAATTGGGCCCGCATGCGGTCAAGTACTTAAATAGCCCTTGAAATTAAGTCAAATTAACCTTTACATGTCCACAATAATTATATATTAAAATAAACACGAATAATAAAGCGTCCTCAAATTACTCGTAATCGAGTTTACATAGTTTGCCGAAATAATTTAAAATAAATTTTCAGAGAGTATCGATCGCCGCGCATTTTCCGACCTTTATGCGAAGATTGTTTTTCTTTTAATGCCGCGTCGAAAGTATTTCGCATTATGCGAGGTGGATATCAAAGGAAAAAAGGAAATTTGAGTGTTCCTTTCATCCTTAATTTATCGAAGAAAAGTTCTCCGATATTGGACCGCGTTGCGAATTGGACCCTTTTTTGTTTTTTCGTGTCATTATTGAAGGGACCGAAAGGTCAGACCCACGGAAAGAAAACCTCTTTCGGTTGTATGTTAACAGATTATGGGGTGGATTCTGGAAAATTCTATGGGAGAGAAATTTGCGAAGGAGATTTCTTCATTAGGGATAAACGAGAACCCTTCCGAATATTTTCCGGCGGGGCATTGCGGTCCCGTGATATACGCAGCATTCCGCGGAATAATCATTTTTATTCATACGCGGAAGAATAGCGGCCATACAATCGGAATGAAGAGGACCCCGTGAATGCTAAATATTTTTCATATCGAAATCCAATACCATAAAAGTCATAAAATCTAGTTAACCTAATTTTATTCATGTGATATATATTAACGAATCAATCAAGCTGTTTATAAACACACAGTTTGTTCCCAACACATGCCACGATTGACGTTACGATAAATATTTCTGACACGATAGCATCTGAAACGCAGTTTTAATTATTTTATTTTTTTTTGGTCAAGAGTTTTCAATGTAAGGCAAAAGTTTCGATAATTGATTGTGCACAGGGCCAGCGCGGTGATTATTAATGGTCTTTTCTAAACTATCGTTTTAACGGCAGCAATAAAATCTTAAAACCATAATCGATCAGGAATATATGTTATTAATAAAAATTAGTAATAACACATACATTTCATAATTTCTTAATCTCTTCAGTGTTGTCAAAAGGCAGTCCTTTTATTTTTGAGAGAAGAAAAAAATGTCTGGTACACATTCTCGGCGAATTCGAAAGCTGAGGCATTATTACATTGTTTTATTTAGTCATTTTTATCACAAATAAAATTTTTCGAGGACAAAAGAACATGTAAAATATTATATTAAGTGTGCTAATACAATAAAACATATTTTTATCATTTGACTTACACAGTGCGTAAAAATAGTAAAATTTTTTTTTTTTTAAGAAACCTTGTTAATGTGTATAAGCATAATGTCGGGTAGGTCCCATAGATTCAAATTCATGAGTTTATAGCGTGAGTTGAGGTCCATTGCTCTCGGTAATTATAATATGTCATAGTTTACGATCACGTTCGTTGTGTTTATTTGTGATTAGTACATGACATGATTATTGGGCTTAAATAAAACATATAATTTTATCAGGTTCTCTATATAATAACATTCGATATGATATGACATTGAAACATCCCATGTCGAGGTACAAGAACTCAAAAATTAGGTAATTTTTAGAATAAAAATAGCTATTTATGATAAGTTTCATCATTTGGTTGATATTTTGGACTTTTTAACTAATCAATATAGTGCGTAGATTATAACGTTCTTAGTGAGCTCTCGCAGCAGGTGCCAGTAGTACGTTTCACTCGCACTCGGGACATCTTACCGGATGCGAGCGAAAAAAAACGTCGCGTGCATGGCAACGAATATGGTTGCTTTATTTTTTTTTTGCAATTGCAGACGATAAAGGACAATAATTATTTATAATATTTATTCTTTAACCTTTTTTCGACAAATACAAAAAGTTTGTGACATACAGGATTTATATTAAAATAGTTAATCGAGAAAAATCAAAAACCTGGGTCCTTGGGGTCATCATCGGCACGGCTAAGTTAATTACAACCAGCTCCCACCTCGCTGCAAGCTTCCTATCCTTATTTTATAAAAAGATGATGATTTCGATAGAAAATACGATTTCAAAAGATTTTTGACTTCATCCACACTTATATTTTTGGCTTTCGATGAATGCTCTAGAGATCGCAGTAGGTAGTAATCAGAAGGTGCTAGTTCTGGCGAATACGGAGGATTCAGTAGAACTTCCTAGTTAAGTTGTTTTATTTTTCACAAGTGAGTTTGACTTTAGGTGAGAGTGCTTGATCATGCTGTACAATGACTTAACATTGATAAAAAAAAAATTGGTGGTTTCTCTTGTAGTTTTTATTCGAGTGTCTAATTATCGACAATAAATTTAAGAAGTTATCGTCTCGCCCCGTTTAAGATGATCAAAGTGAATAACTCTAGTAATATTCCACCAAATACATATAAGAACCTCCCGAAGAGTTAATATTGGCATAAGAATTGAAACGGGGGTTTGTTTCTTTGAATTTTTATTTTCTATATTATCGTATACGATCTATATTTCTTATCACCAGTGAAAATTTGGCGAGAAAAGGCCTTGTGTATATCTCGACAACAGTGATGTACAAGTGCTCGGCATGCGAATACTGTTTAGTTTACTAAGGCGTTTTAAATCTTAATGTATTGTCATTGAAGATGCGACTTTTTGTGAAAATTCTTCAATATTTTGCAGAGAATCTCATCCAATTAAAAATTGCAGCATATCTTTATCAAAATTAATGATTCATTCTGATTTGGGAAAATCCTGTAATTTCCTATCACCTGATTTAAAGCGTCTTATCTAAAATTGATTTGTTTGTTGAATATTTATCGTTAGTACAGGCTCATAAACTTAGTTGGTGGTATTTTTGGCCTTAGTGCGTTTAAACCCTGATCAAAAAAAAAATGCATAAAATGTCGAATATGTACTTCGTTCGGTTAAGGCTTCAATATATAATATTAACCCTGAATAATAAAATAAGAAATGTCTTCTCTACCCTGTCTGGAAAAAAACTGAATTTAAACGAATTTTTTATTACCATTTTGTTTTTGTTAGAATGTTAATATGCATATTTATTCTTTTTTTAAGATGCAAAGGGTAGAAATTTAGTTAAACAGTTGGATGAATGGGTTCTACATGAACTGAATAAAAAGCCGAGACATCAACGTTTAGAAGCTTTTAATGGTGTTGCTTTCTCGTTGCAAAAATGATTCATTTTTTAATCAAATCGTAATCTGTGTTGAGAAATAGATACATTATCGTATCTGCAAACGTTCAGGACAATGATTCGCAAAGGACAACCCACAAAAACATCTATTGCACAATATTTATCAAAAGAAGCCGATAGTGTGTGCTTGGTGGACGCAGGTGTGATCCATTGGGATTTCATGAGACTTGATACATCGTTTACAGCAGAAGTATACTGCAACCAGCTCCACCAAATGATCCAATAACTTGCAGAAATACAGCCAGGATTAGTCAACCCATTATTCTATTGCAAGACAATGCTAAACCGTATGCTGCATAAATGACGGTGAAACACTACAGGAGTTGAAGATCTTGCCTTTATTTTTTCAGAATTTTAATAACTTGGGAAAACGTTAATTCCTTCAATTTTTAGAACATTTTATTGAGCTTTGATTTTTAGGTTTTTACACCCACCACCAGACGCAAGAAGCTATCGCTGAAATGTCAAAGGTGTATTTAAAATACTGGTGCAAACTTCGATGAATAAAAGTTATTGTTATATTAAAAAAAACAAACTTTGTTTTTTTTTCTATAAATTTCATAATAGACGACTTAATATTTAAAATATGTTATATTGAATATTATTAATTGTAATTTGGTTTAATAGCATTTTTTTTTATTAATCTGTAAAACTCTGACAACCCACTAATAAGACCTCAGGGAACAACATACACACACACACAGCCATCTTCAGATGGGCAATGTACCGTATGCGAATCGGGCCCGGGGTTATATTATCCGACACATCAAAAGGTACGAAAAAACAATTTGCAATAATACGCAAGTTTAAAATTTTCCCTTTAAGAAGTGTATATGGTTCAAAGGGAACCGGATCCATGTGTGCTTTTCGTTTGCATTGAAATTCAAGCACAATATTTACTTGGGCGTTTCACAAAGGAAAATCTAAAATTTACAGAAATAAAGAAAATATTGCCGGGATTTAATCACAAAATTGTTGCACATTTCATATAATAATAATACATAAAGCATCGCATAAAGCATTCGGTCGGCGGGTACAATGCATTTCAACAAGTTTTGTGCATCCGCTATGCAGCAAAGTGCATGCTCTCCACAGACATAAGAAAACCGAACCAACTTGCATTTCTAGTATTATTTATTCATAGATTTTCTAATGGAAGTGCCGGTGTGTTTGTTTTCCATCTTCATTCTAGAATCCAGCAAATATTTATATTGGAAATATAAAATAATTATTTTCATCGTTAATATTGTTGTCCGTCTTGTGAAAGTTTCATCAAAGTATGGAAATTCATTTTGCGGACTAGAGACGAGAGATATTTATTTATTTTTCTATATCCTTAGATGCCATGCGATTTATAAATCCTTTGACCCTTTTTTTAGTTTATTAATTCTAAACATGACCCAGATTCAAGAATTCTGGAGAAATGTTTATTAAAACGACATTTCATTATCAACGACATAATATTCGTAATAATAATTCATGACTTTAATTATTATTTGAGATGAAAATTCATCAGTTAATATTTTCATCATATATATATAGTCGTATCACATTTTGAATTCACTCAATAAATTAATTAAGTCATTACTAAAGTAAGAAAATGCATAAAAAACGCAAAATGTATTGACACTTATTATATAATATTTGAATTTTCTCAATGAACTTTTTTTTGTTAAATTTCAAACCTTTTTTATTTTATTAATCAAGATATTGAGTTGAAATTAAATTATTTTAACTCTAACATTTACTGGGCGCAATAAAATAATTTATATCTTATAACAGGGGTCACTAAACTTTTTTATAAAACATAGTTTGAACATGGTTTTTGAATTTTGAATATTTATATAGAAGACTTGTGTGAAATTTCAAAGTGATTAGCCTTTGGATCACTAAGATTAGCTATAATTTGTATTATTCACAACAGCTGTTTTTTTAGCTCCGAATGTTGGAGATCGTCATAAATAAAAGAGAACAATTACGATGTTATATCTGTAAGAATTTATTCATCAATAATAAAACTAAGTATATTTGAAAAAACAAAAAGTTATAATAGATCAAAGCGAATAGTATCAGCTGACGGAAAAACAAAAGATTCTCTCCTTAATCTCTCAGAAAATCTTGTCAACATTCAACATGAAAATGGGTTAAAAATCCCTTCTTTATATTAATGTAATACAATATAATAATGAGTGTACAGAACCAACTAAGATATTTCATTGCGATTATTTAATCATATTTTCCGTTTAAATATATATTTATTTATACAATTAATTAGTTATATGATATTTGAATATATAATTAACAAAAGTGAAATGCGTATTTAAATTTAAACTATAATATTTACTTGCGAGATTGGAATGAGCTGCAGAATTTTCACAAAGAGAAAATCTCTGAAAATTTTTCTTCGCGCTTTTCCGAACACACGAGGCATTACATGGCTGGCGGATAGAGTACCACAAATTAACTTATTCTGCTAAGAATAATGTATTGCAACTTCATAAAACACACTAAGTCTCCTACAAGCCATTTGTCTTGCGGAGCGGTAACGATAGTAATTATCATATAAAGTGGCTCATTTAATTGCCTTACACACAAAGGCATTGTGTGGGGCCTAGCAACAAAGCGCATATATTTTTCTTACCCCCCCGCCCCGCGGAAAGTCCCATAGCTCCCACCCCCTCGCCCTTGGGAAAAGATAAATGTTTTCATATTATTTTCATAATACGCATAAATGAAACGATTTTGTTTTTCCACCGCTCCGCTTTTCAAACTCCCGCTCGCGTAATTAGATTTTAACGAATTTTCGCGGGAAAACGAGCCGAATTGTGTACACCCCCCGCTCACGGCGGGACCTCCGCTTTAATTATGGGCCTATTGTTTATTTGAAGAAATTTACATGAGGCAGATAAACAAGAAACAATTAGGTAGTGTCGTTAATTTTATTGCCGGCTTTAATTAAATATCAAGTTTATTTGGTGCGACAATATTTTGTTCGGCGGCAAAGTTTTGACGTAGCTCACTCCCGCCCGCGGAGCATCCGCTCTAAATGCGGAAACAATGCCCGAGGGGTACCCGAAAAATAAATTCGAGACCACCCCCTGGTGCTGGATATAATTTTGTATTCAATTTGATTTTTTTCTGCGTTTCATTTTGCGAATGGGTGGCAATATGTTCTATGTAAATATTTTCGGAATACACTGGTTTTTATTAAAGCATACTTTATCATAAATAAAATATTTATTTGCAAATAATATTAAGGTTATATGAGAAACAAAATTCAAAAAATCTATAATAAATATTTATAAATAATTCATTATTAATTAATGTCAAACATTATTAGAAAAATATATTATTATAAAATATCCTGATAAAAAGAGTTAAAACAATTTAAACGTCTCTAATCTTCTTATAAATCAGGTTTGTATTCCGGATTTAGGATTCAGCTCTACCACACTCTAAAATTTAAATTTAATATCACAACAAGACAAATGGCAAAAGCTTCTTGGTTTATTCCCAATGTATACATTTAAAATTACCCAAAACCTTTCGTAATAGACTCGAATTAATTATACGTATTTTAATTCCCTTTTTATATTTTTAAATAAAAATTAATTAATTTTACAACTCTATAATATATAATATTTTACATAGCTGACATCTTATATACTGTTTTATCTATTTACTCTTTTTAATATAAAAAATTGATTATAAAAAGTTGATTATTAAAAGCCAACTTCGTAACATCTTTCCTTTCAGCCCTCTTTTCTTATTTTTCCTACTCTCCAGGTCCTGAATTTAATACAATCTTACTGAATCTATATTCCTACTGGTTACATATTGAAATAATACGAGTACAAGGAACAACATATTTTTTTTAGTAATATATAATATAAATTTCAAGAATAACATCATATTTATGTCTCCATATGAAACCAAAAATCATATAGATTAATTTATTTATTTAATTATTCATTACATTTGTATTATAAATTATCATTTGTATATTTTGATATCGGTATATAATCACTAATAAATTTTCCATTGTAGTATAATTATTTATTATTGTTGTGTATATATTTTATAAATAAATAAATAGCTGTTAGCTGTAAATTTGCCTAAAAAATTAATTGCGAAAAAATATCTTTCCGTAACATAGATTCGGATTTTCCTTTCATCGCGCGCTCAATTTATTTTCTTATCGTTATTAAAACATGAAACATTTTCCTCTCATTTTATACACAAAAAAATATATTACTTTGACGAAGGTCCCGTAATATATTTATATTCGCATACGTCCGAATAAAAAATATACGTATATTCTGACACAATAATTTTCAATTATATATATACATATATATAATTTTTTTAATATACATATATTTTTTTTTTAATAATTCGAGTTTTCTTTTTGTCGTGCAAGATTTCCTTAACGCGAAACTTTTTTTGCCTTTTCGGGCGTGAAGTGAAAGATAAGTCGACCTTTCATAACTACTTTACCAAAGTATTCCTGATATGAAAGCTGTGAAATATCATTTTTTTCGCCAATTTTCACATAAATATACGCCATAGTTGAATTGAAAAAATAAATATTGCGCTTTTCCGGAGTGTATACATGTTTTTATTGATTTATTTAAGTACCTGTCATAACTGGACAACCCTCCGAAATAAAATATGATTATGACCTCATGATAACATCACTGATAACGTCACTCAACTTTATTTCCATAATAAAAGTTGACAGTTTTTTACGAGCTCGATTCTATCGACATGTGATTCACAGGCTTTGTTGCCCCCGTTTGCGTCTGCACTTTCACCGTTGGAATGTCAAATATTTGAGTTCTATAAACCTAGTTTTTATGTGTAATATAGAACCTTATGTTTTATTAATGAGATAATTGGCATGTTTACATGATATGCATGTAGTTTGTATGAAAACAAAACTTTTTGTTGTTTCAAGCGCCAGGTCGTTTTAACGACCTTAATATTAATGGTTTTACGTTATATTTTAATGAGTATTAAATTTTGTATATACAGTTAATTCATTTATTTAAATAAATTACACAGCTTGAAATGTTACACGATTATAAAAATCAAAGAGTCGTAACATTGCGAAATAATAGAATATTCTGGTTTATTGAAATTTTCGCAAGATGCTTACAACGGGGTAGGATCAAAACATCGCCTTGCATAAATCGCTGCGAAATTATTCAGGAGCCCTGATTCTCAAATAGTTTTAGAGGTTCCTGGGACGCATCTATTGTATATTTAAATGGGTCGCCCCCGAATATCCTCGGGCGCCATTCTTCGCCGTAAAGTTAACACCTTTCTGCCTTGTATGTTAATATGCCCGACTTGGACCAACTGTCGTAAATTCAATTCGGCGGAACGCCTTTTTATTCCCGTTTTTATGAACTCTGCCACAGAATGTGAAAGTGATGGCGCTTCGGGGATGTCTTATTGAGTCGTGCGATTCATGGGCTAGGGCTTTGTTAATGGAAAGTTATGGCGGATTGATAAGTCGTTAACTCAATGATAATATCTTTAGCTATTAAATGCATAAATTAGCAAAATTTTATTATTAAAATACGAAATAAATCAATAGGTTTGTATAAAGCTAGATATAATATATTAAAGTAGCATATTATTACTGTATTTCGGTGATATCTTTTTATAAATATACTAAAAATACTTTGAAGCAGATTCAAATAACGTCACGTATGTCTGATCTTACCTGTATAATCTGTCTATATATATATATAGAATATCGCCTATCAAATTATGGCTGTTCGCCCACCCACTCTTTGCAAATTTCTGAACCGCGTACGCCGAACTTTGGTCTGTTCGAAATTATTATCGTGAAGAGTTTACGCCACCGAGCCGTGAGTAATGCGGACCAGAGTTTGCCAAATATTTATCTGCGCGGGAACAAATTCTGGAAGAGAGGGAGATTAAACATGGAGACACAAATCTAGAAGCTTTTCATGCGAGCCAATCAACCGGCACATCGGAAGTTCACGCGTTGACAGTTCCATAGAGAGGACTCCACGCAGCCAGCCTGCCTGTCCATCCGTGATGGGCTCCGGCGACCGGATATTACGAGACGTTTTCCTGGAATCGGCACGCTCTGCTGCTCCACATTTTCCATTTTCATAATTTTCTCAAAGACGGTGAAATTCTTGCGACTGTAGCCGAGTCTGCGTGCTCGGTAGTGTCACCGGGTATTCATTGTAAATATATCTGGTCATCTGGATAGTCCTTTGATATGTTTGAACATAAATTCTGTAGATTTCATGACGCAGATGAAATGTATATTACAAAACTTATTATATAATGAAATAACTTATAATATCGGCACAATTTCGTAAAGGAAAGATAATTAATAATATTCAAAAGGATCTACTTGGACATAATAAACATGCACGACGTTTATTTTGCAAAATTCAGATATCAGTATTTACACTCAAATGTAGGCTTCGTTAGTGCAAGTAAGTAAATTATGTAATTTGTATTTACGCTTAAAAAATATTTTTTAAAATATCAGGGAAAAAAATTCTCTCTCTCTTCGATGTCTTTTACCTAACAAATTATAGAATTGAAATAGTAAGTAATGATTAAATCAATAAGTGCTTAAAATTCAGAGTGATTTCTATATATACACTCCTTAGAGAAATTTGTATTCCGAATCTATGCTTAGATTTTTAGACCCTCCCTTGTATTTAAATTTTATATTGGTAATAGTTTTTTTATTATTAATCGCTTGAAACATTCCTTAAACATTCAAATTAGTTTTATTCTTCTTGATCAAAAACTATTAAAATATTAAATAAATGTCAATATTTATTGATCAGACGTTTAATTCATTAAAAAATATATAATTCAGAGGTTTGTGAATGAGATAATTCGTGTGAACGTTCATAATCATAATATTGATATATAGAAATTAAAAAAATGATAACCCTGACATATCCCTGTAATGTCAGGATATAACAAATATAATATTAAATTTAGCGAACTGCCTTGCGAATTTTCAAAATACTGTTGTATAAATTAATATTATTGTCTTCTTAATCTTAAATACATTTAAAATTATACATTATACTTAAAATGTTATGTATTAAAAAATACTTTAAAAATACCCTGTATAATTAGGGTATGTATTCAAGGTAGGTTGGTAGGGTAGATCAGTTTCTGGAAATGCTGAGGTCTTTGAAACTTTGTTATGCCAGACCCAGAGCCAGTACGTTGCCAGCAAGTTGCGGAATCTAACCCTCATTAGTTTTATTTTTTTTTACTTTTATTCTTAGAATAATCGATTTGAAAAAAAAATCAAAATATAAAGAATTCATTAATATCATGAATTAAATTATGCTCGAGATTTGCTAATTAAATTAAACCCTGAGAGACCACCTTTGGTATACGCAATTGTCTTTTATGTGTTTTTTACTCCATGGGGCAGACATATTGGCCCTAAAGGATTTTTAATTTAAAGAAAATAAAGTCTAATCGGATATCAGATTCTTCTTATTCATTTTCGCAATGAATATTATAAAAGTAACTCATAGATTCGACTAAAATTAGATAGAGTAGAAGGGGTTAAAGATCGTGGTTGATCAACTAGATTTTCGCTAAATTTCTTATCGTGTTAGAGCGAAACCGTCTTTATATATTGAAATTATGCAAAAATCGTGTAGTACGAGATATATTAGATAGTATACAAAAGTATATATGTTGTATATATACGTAATTTCTTAAAATAAATCTAAAAATATTTTCAAACATTCCAAAAAGAATCGTGTAAAAATAATATATAGAGTTCGTATAAAAATTTAAGTATGTACATTTTTGATGGATTTAAATTTATACCGATACCGTCTCTTATTTTGTTCGGATATAAATTATATAATATTGCCGTTCTATAAATGTAAGCCTATTTGAAGCATTCAAAGACATTTTATCTAATCCCTGTTCACCGACTCAGATGTCAGTTTCTCGATTATATCCGACACATACACCCAAACAAACATGCACGTGAACATACAGACGCGTAACTATTCCAGTTGTATATTAAAGACAAACAAACATATTTCAAAGTCAATTGCGGTTAGAGTGTGAAGGGTTCCATATGGCCCGCGAGTTTAATGGCTCTTCCCTCCGCGAGCACATCGGAGGGGAAGACCTGTCACACAATTATGACGAGATGAAAATAAATACGAATAAACAAACAAGAAAAATAATTGTTTTAACGCATTTTATTTCCCCGCACAATAAACAGGGATATCGTATTCGGTTTTTATTGGCGCGCACGTGCAACAATAATGCGCAAACGTGATTCGCACGGAACGGGTTAAATTATAAATATGCTAAAATTAATATTTAATACGCGGGCACGTGTCTGGATAATATTGCGCCTTGATAAAGGATAATGCAGTATCGTATGCCGTGTTTTCTAACGCGTTATAGCACACCTGGTTTTGTAATTTTGTATCGGATATCCCCCAAATTTTGTGGATGTATCAATCATTGTTGTGGAGCGTGACAATGATCATTGTGGGATATTGTAAATTTGATCCTATTCAATATACACCCAAGCCTCGTATAACACGGTTTCAGAAAAAAACAGTAATTAAAAAAAAATTAACATGCTTGATTTTTACGGCCATGAATCGCGCCATGACAAATCATACTGAACATAGAGACTTGGTAATAGAGGATGGTTAAAAATTATAGGAAGCAATTCTCAATACATCATATCATCATCATCATCATCATTTGCCAGTCACAAGGCTCTCACTCGCTGAGGGCCATGGACCTTACCAAACTCTCGCATGGTAGTCGAGGCCAAAGGAACCTGACTCCCCTTTCGTGTCCATACCGCAGGGACCCGAGCCGTCTTGGTATGCAGTGTTTTGTAAAGAGTTTTCCCTCTCTTGGCCATTGCTGGCATTGGACGTACGTATCTTCTACCATGTTGGTATCGGATTTTACCCTCTCGACTGTGTCCAGGCAAGTAGGAGAGGGTTTGCCTCAGTATTCGTTTGTTCTCTTCTCTAATGCGTTATCTGCTTTTAACGAGTCACGAGTGACAAGTAGCGAGCGACCCCACACACACACCTATGTAGATATACACAGGCATACATATGCACATCTGCCCAAAACGGGTCTCAAGTAGCCGGTCGCAAGTGATTATTAGCCCTGTCGCGCAATAGCAATCCTTTCATCATGGGAAAGACCTCCTCAGAGAGGGGTCCCCTAGAAAGAAGGAAGAGGAGCGAAAGTATCGAGACTAGACCGATCATTGGTCAACAGATTAGGGTTTTCCTTCCCAGGGTATACTGGCTCTGTGGTGAGAATTCCGTTAGAGACCAGATTTATTTATGCACACGAGGATGTGTGTGCAGCATATACATATTTTTGCACTGTTTTGTTGGGTATTAATCAAAGTTCAATTTCTGCCCCTAGTCAACTCTATGCATGGTTATGTTGACTGTAATGTAAAAAATGTAATGAGAAGCTGACCATCAATTTTAATGGTTTGGTAGATAGTTGTTTTTCATTTTCGAAAAGTTCTTGGTGGTTACCCCGGTAGGGGTTGGGAGGTGATAATAGATATTCTGAATCCCTGTGTAATTCGTTGAAAAGTTATAGGTGGTGGCCCTAAAAACTATAATTCATAGATAACATAAGATATAGATAAAATCGTAGATATTCAATGCGGACGAAACGGGATTGTATTTGGAAAAGGATGCCTCATCGACCTAAGGCGGCAAAAGAAAGAATATTTTTACTCTTATGTTCTAATTATTCTGGAGAATTTATAATAAAGCCATTGTTTATTAATCGGTCTTTAAACCTCCAAGGACTGAAAGGTTGTGACAAAATGAATTTACCTGTCTATTGGAGAGCCAATAAAAGGGCTTGGACCACAAGTATTATTTTTAAGGATTGGTTTTATAAATGTTTTATACCTGATGCAGAAGCTTATGAGGGAAAAAAATCTTGATTTTAAAATATTATTTATACTGAACAATGCACCAGGGCATCCGCTCTATTTAAAACATCCTAATGTTGAAATATTATTTTTACCATCAAACACTACGTATATATACCAGCCTTTGGACCAAGGAGTAATTTCAACATTTAAAGCGTATTGTATTCGTCGAACATTCGAAAAAATATTAAATGATATCGATTAAGATGAAAATTTAACAGTCACACAAGCTTGGAAAAAATGTTCTATTCGAAATTGTGTCGATATTGTTTCTGCATCTGTTAAAGAAATAAATCAATCGACTTTAAATTCTTTCTGGAAAAAGCTGTGGCCAGAAGTAGTCCCTGCAGAAAATGTTGTACCACCAATAGAAGTTAAATACCAAAAGACAATATTTAACATTTGTCGTAGTATTGCTGGAGAAGGATTTCATGTTATGAATATTCAAGATATTGAAGAAATATTGGAGGATCGCACGTTGAATGAAAAAGAATTGGTCAAAATATTAGGTGAACCTACAATAATTAATGACTCGGAAAGCAGTTGCAGCGAAGTAGCTACGGGTTTCACATTAAATACGATAAATTACGACTCGTCCTGATAAATTAGAATTTTTTTTCATAGAAAATTATCTCATAATGGAAATAACTTAGCCAAGACAATCGCTTATTACAGAATTTTTAAAGGCTAAATCCAAAAATAATCCAGATTCCTCTGATGATGAAAACTCAGAACCGATCTCGAAAAAGAGTCGAACATATGGAAGTGTAAGTGATTGCAATAATGAATGAATGATCCTTTTATATGTTTTTTTTCTCAATAAATACGTATTAAATAAAATATTAACTAACTTCGATATGTTTTTGGAACGCAAACCTTAATTTTGTGTGAACTTCAAACCTCGTATAACACGGATTTGTATTACACGTCGTTTTTGTGGAACCATATGACTCGTATAACACATACGAGGCCTAGGTGTATATAGCTAATTTATTTTATAATATAATTATTTTTATTTATCGATTGATATTTTAATGATTATTGATTGTGAAGATCTTCGTTCAGACATTCCTGGATTTGATGCTAAAACGCATGGGCTTTGAAAGTTAATTTGGGCAGCTGACAGATGGTCCGCAACACCTGGCCAATAAAACTGCGTCGATTATTTACGGTGCAAGCTGTTGCAGGCACGCGCGGGCGGTCCTGCAAGGGTCTTCCTTGATCCCTAGCGATTCTCAAAATTTAATATATACATTTAAATTATTCGTTGAGAATAAAAAAAATGATTTAAATTCGAACCGTTCGAGCGTTATTCGCGATTTTATCTTAAAACATGGCGTGTCATTTTGTTAAGTTTCATGTTTTTGTGTTGAATTTGTCGTATATGAATTATGATTGCATGCGGCAATTTTAATTTTATTGTTCGTGCTATCGAAACGATTTCAAAAACCATCGCTCAATCAGTTCACGCCATGTAATTTGTTTGCGAATACATATTCGGCAGTTTAAGAGCCAGCGGGCGATTGTCATGGTGATGAATGAGCCGCGGTTCCAATTTCGATTATACAATATAAGCCTAATTGGGCAACACACGAAAATGAACGAATTTTAAATCTACACAAACTAATTACGGGCGCGGGTCATTTAGTTTTTGCACCGGATATTGCCGAAACTGCATTGTGGCCGGACCGGAAATGGAGAATGGCACGCCCGCGTTGTCAAATTGAAAAATGGACGGCCACTCACTTGTAGACGGATGCGCGAGATGAAATCGTGTTGTTTTCTGAATACAAATTTAATTTCGTGTATTTTATAGTAAATTTAATTTGGGAGAAAGGTAGAGTGGACGGCACGTGTTTCGGAAAAACTACCAAATTGTAAAGGACAAAATTGTGCCGTGCTGATTACGCATACAAAATTCAATTTGAGCCTCGGGAATACGAAGGAAATAATAAAATATGGTACAGAATGAGGCAGAACGCTGGATACTACACCTCCGCGTTATTATATTTTAATAATAATAATATAAAAATATGTATAATAAAATCCAAGACAATAATATATTTTAAATCCGATGCTTAGACCTTCTTGGTCAACCTCTTTCCATCTTTAAAAGACTGGCCAATAATTTTAGTAAATTATTCAATACCTAAAATGTTTCTCTGATCTGAAGTGAATCAAGACTTGCTCTAGAAATGAATAAAAGTAAGACGAAATGATATTGAAATTAACAGCCAATGCTGAAGGACAAGAACTTCGGAAAAAGTCTGCCATCGGAATTAGAGAGATATTGATAAATTTTAATTGTTCTTATCATTAAATCTAGACATTTTTTATCAAAAATATAATATTATTTATTCATGATATGCTTCATAATTTGGTCGATATTTTGGATTTTGTGGATTTGGATCACAATTGCAGACAATAAAAGACAATGATTATTTATATAATCCGAAATTTCCTGTATTTATTCTTTAGACTTTTTAGACAAATTTAAAAAGTTTATAACATGTAGAATTTAAAGAAAATATTTAAAGCAGGGCTGTGGAGTCGGATTCGAATTTTAATTGCGTAATAATGACAATTTTGAAAAATATCTCAGTGAACAAGAAGAAATATAACGTCTTCGTTTGAGTCTTAATAGAGTATACGAAGGAGAAACTATTTCAAAATTTCAAAATTGGGGTTATTGTTGGGGTTATTTTCCGCTCTTAAGTCCTCAATACTGATTTGAAAGCTTCTACGAATACAGCTTTAGAAGCAATGTTGTTTTTAGGAATAAATTATAATAAATAATTAATAAAGTTTGATCTTGTTTTATTTTTATGACTATAACATGAAAGAATTGGCTATATGCAGAGGTATTGATTCAAAGAGTTATTCGAGAAAAACGTAAGGTACCCAATATACCCCATCGGCACGCCTAGGTTTTAAAGGTTTTCAAATGAGCAATTTCTAACCTTTCGAGTTTGGTTTGTCAAAACTAAAAAATTGTAACATAACTTGATTGCTATGCCATGTCTAGAAATACAGTCGATTCCGCTTAAATGGGACACGGGTTGATTGAAACAGGAGGTTATTTAAGATATATGAGATGCAATTCAACATATTTTTTTAGTTTTTTTTAGAAAAACATTGATATCATAAGAATGATTATATTTTTTAATTTGGTTTATTAATATTTTTATTATTATTTAATGCCGAGATTAAGATCTCAAACAAGTACACAGTAGATTTTTTTTGTAAATAAAGCCATAGCTAAATTTTAGGATGATAAAAGTGTCCGGTAATTAGTTCCAAATACTCCAAAACTTAACTGTTGAAACCCTTGTGTTATTTTCCAAGGGGTATTCTTTCAAATGTATTATTTTAAGTTCAGGTAATTCATATATAGAGGAATCACTATAAGAGGGCTGTCGCACATTCTATATAAAATTGCTTTATAGCAGGGGGCGGTATAGGAGGGTTGATTATAATCAATAGTAGAAGTTCTTCTCTAACTATTTATATATTATTTGTTAGTCTTTTATAGCTATTTTTACAAGTTAATTAGAATTATATTTTTTAAGATTTTCGATATAGCTAAACATATTTTCCGCATAAATATTTGATTGAAAATATTAATATAGTATTTTTAAAGTTAAATAAATGTCCAATGTCTTCATCATCATTTATATCGAGTATCAAAATACATATTTAGTCATGCAGTGCATTGACTTTGAGATTAAGCTAATCGCCTTTGGACCGTTTCAAGGGTAATTGTGCATAAGTAAATTACGGCATTAAAGAAACAGAAAAAAAATATGTATTGAGATTCTCAGAGAGGCATGAGTCATGAGCCGTGGCGCTCATCAAGTCTCCGGTAATCTGATTCTTTTCAACACAAGAGACGTTTGAATAAACAAAGGCGAAAGTCAAAGTCGTACCCTAGTCTCCTGTACCACTCGTCGCACATAAGCCGATTACGAGGCCATTGTTTAGACTGCCGAGTAAAAATAAACACTGTGAACACCGTTTTGTTGACTTTTTTTCTCATTTGCCATTGCAAATTTAAATTATATTGATTCATAACACTTGTGGTATAAATGATATTATTACTGCGATTATATATAAAAAAAAATATTTGAATAGCGCAGTATTTACTCTAACCCTACGTTTGAACTGTGAACCTTGCGAATGGTAGGATGTAATTATTTTTGTTATTAATATTATTACTATTAGGAACTAGCTTTCATACAAACTCATCGCCTTCGGGAGCATTTAATTAGTGCACTCGGCGTTAGTTCCTGTGCGAGACAGCCACGTCCCGGCTAATTGTACGGCCAATTAAATTGGAAATTAGTTTTAAACGGTTTAGCTCCATCGAAAGATCAACAATGACATTTCAACAACGAGTTAGTTAACTGTATTGTTAGGAATCGCGTATTCGTCACGAGATCGTCTCAGAAATGCTACACGCCATGTCAGATGACCATAATTTCAACAGTTTTATCATCATTTTTTTATTATTTATTTTGAATAGTTTATTTTATTATTTTGATCCAGTTTTAGTTGCGAACGCTTGGTCACCTCGGCCACGATAAAAGTTAACGTCCTAATTTGTACAATTGTCAACGGTATTCATTGCCGCAATTCTCGGTACTGGGTTGGCCATGTCTTTTTGCAGTCAATTAACTGAATGCAATACTGTTTCGCATCACGAAGGACCATATTCGCGTGGTTGGCGAATGCACTAGCGTGATGGCGCAGTCTTGGTATCGGATAATGCATTATCACTGCAATGTGATACGACAATAATTGCAATAAAAACGGTCGTTTCACAGTTGTAAATGTAATAGGCAAATAATGTCGCATTGTCACGTGATTGCCATTAGCAAAACATAGATAATCATTCGTAAAACATGGATAACCGTTATTATAAAAATATTTGCTTCTTCGGGTAATATTTATTTTTATGTCATATGAGGTATGTAAAAGAGCTTCAAGAATGTTGGGCTTTGTCTTGAGAAATTCTCATTACATACATAGCACCTTAGTAATAAGGTCGATACATTAGTACGGAGTTTACTCGAATCAGGATCTATCGTCTGGGCGCCATATGACGCATCAGAATATCATCTGAAAAGTCTTATGATATCACTACACGAAGGGCTTTAGATTTTACCCGAGTATTAACCCAAGTGCATGGATTCAGGGTTGCCTGGGGTATGTAACTCTCGAGAAAAACTCTCAGTATACTTGGCAAAGCACTTCTTCAAGCTGTTGATTGGCGCAATACATAACCCCCTTGTACTGTGCGAGTTGCCCTTATAGGAGCCATCTCACTACCATCAAGTTCGTTCGTTTCTTCCGCCAAATATGAAGACAGGTGCTCTCAGAAACTCTCCGTAACCAGAGCTATTACTCTGCTAAACAACTTGTTCTAATTGTGTTAATATTTTTAATATAAAGTATCGCCATTTTGTTGATCTGTTATATGTGATTTTATAATTACATACCAATGATCACAAATACAATTAAATATGACCCTCACTGAAAAGGTTTGAGATCTCTGAATTATGGTCGAAAGTAAAAACAACACATTTTCTTGTGTGATCGGCCACTAACGTTTGAAAAAAGCATAACACAAGCTGTGTGTAGTCGCCCACTAGCGTTGGCGGAACGATCGCACACATGTTGATGACACACATGTTGTGTGATCGGACAGTATAGTGTTAATAATAATAATTAATATCAGTTTTTCAATGGATCAAACAATTTTGAAGTGTAAATGTCGAATTAAATAATAAAACTCAAAGTGAGAGGGTAGTAAAAGTGAAGTAGAAAAGAGAAGGGTAGAAAATCAGGTGTTACGGATGGAAATCGAAGCAAATTCGTCCAAATATATTCAGCAAATAGCAGACACAGTCGGATACTCTTAGTCTAGAGCAGGATGAAGCAACCTCTTTTTACAACGTGCCAGCTACAAATTTTAAATGTTGTGTGCAATTTATAATAATACACACATTGAATGAAAAACTCAAATTATTTTTTTATTAATAAAATAAATATTAGAAATACTATTAAAAATACGGCGAAGGATGTATGAGAAAAATGTTTATTTAATGAGAAATTTAAAATTGGTTTTTTGCCATCAATTGGTCTATATTTGCAGATTTGCAGAAAATAAATGTTCGCAAACATAAGTGCTTCCTAATTGTGGATTTTTTTTCTGAATTCATGTAATTTGATAGACATTATGTATATCAACATTTTGACATTTATTTCTTAAATCCTTGACGTTTTGTAAATCTATTAAATCCATTTGTAACTCATCTGGAACTGTTTCCGCTTCTATAATAATTCCGTTTTTATTATTTGTAAATGCTAGGCAAACTTTTGGATTTCTGAAGGAGTTTCTTTTCTAAAGTTTGCAAAAATTTGTAGTTTGACAAAAGAGGTTTGTTCAAAATTTTTAGTTCGCTTTTAAAAGCATTATTTTTTATCAAACTGTTATGAATAACCTGGCTTTTTCCTTGAAGTTCTATGTCTAAGTAATTCAAAAGCTGAGTTATATCGACGAGAAAAGCAAAATCACACATCCATTCTTTATCTTCGAATTGGGAAATGGATATTCTTTCACTTCCACAAACAATTAAATATGATTTTTTATGTTATATATTTTTTTAAGCATAGCATCTCTATTCAATTCACTTCAACAAATCAGGCTGCTCATCCTAGTCTAGAACTTAGGAATATTTATCTATTCGAATCTGTATGTGTTCGAATGTTGCAATATTTAATAAAATTATAGAAAAAATCAACATCTCTTTGATATGTTGTGATAGGAGATGAGAAGTCGGTATTGTACTTATACCAAAATCGCAATGGTTTACCAGGGCAGGTACCACTCGCAGCGCTGAAACTAAACCTAACGTTAAAAATGTCCTTTGTACGTATATTGGGATTTATTAATAAAAGGAATTATTCATTTTGAAATTTTAAATATGACCAGACAAAAACGGCATAGCTATATTATATTCTGATAAGCTGGAATGAAAAAGGTCTAATTCGTGGAAAAAGACCCAGCAAATTCAATAGGGAAAACATATTGTTTTACTCATACAGCTATATTTACTAGGGAAAAGTTACATATTTGAATACGAATAGAATTTAACAATTGATCCATAATACTAACCGGAATTTGCTTTGTCGAAATACTAACGATTTACATCAATACAGCACATTTTATGATATCAAATTTTGAGAATATCAATGAGCTGGTAAGGGTCTCTCGATGTCTATTTTTTATTCAAATTAAATTATTTGTGTACAAATGGTATATTAAAATTACTAAAAATATGAAATATAGTTGTAGCTATTAAGAAAAAATATATAATTAATAAATGATATAGTAATATGTATTTTTTTGTTAACATTTAATTTAGAAATACGACATTTACGTCGCTAAACTATTATATTTAAGTGTTTAATTTAATTTACTAAATATATGCTAAACAGTTTTAAATCCACAATATACTAAATTTCGATAATCTACTTCTTTTTCATTTCATTTAGTAAAATTAGAAATTTTTAATTTTAATAATAATAATATTTGACCATACAACTAAAACAAACAGAATCACTTTTTAGACTAGTTTACTTGCATTATTGTCATACGATTTTTAATTTTTTTACAATATTGTAGAAAATAATTTGTAATTATTAGTAATGTTTTGCTTTCTAATTCTGATATTTATGCTTAAAAATCAATTTTATATTATATTTTAGCCAAAAAGCATTTTAATTACATGATTAAAAAAAAATATTAATAAAGTCATGAAGTTATTTTAAGAATAAAAATAGTTATTTATAATTTACTGCCACTGAGAGACTGCCAAGCTCTCGTAACACGTGTCACTAGTAGTACGTTTCACTCGCAATAGCACATCGTACCGGATGTGAGCGAGAAAAATTATCACGCCCGTTGCATAAGTAGCGAATATTGTTATTTTTTCGCAATTGCAAACAATAAAGGTCTCTTTTAGACAAATACGAAAAGTTAGTGACTTCTAGCATATATATCAACCCTTTCAATGCGGCGGGTCTAAACACGATTCTGCATCTGAGTGCGGCGCCGT